>PVKH010015541.1:0-16056 GCA_004027955.1 Chaetophractus vellerosus | reverse complement strand
CTTATGTGCCTCTAATATATTTTAATCTCATCCATTGTTTTGGTCAGCCACAGGTGTGCCTTTTGAAATACACCAAAATTGGTCCGTCTTTATAAAGGGTATTTATTTGGGGTAGTAGCTTACAGTTACCAGGCCACAAAGCATACAGTTCTTCCCTCACCAAAGTCCACGTGTTGGAGCAAGATGGCTGCCAACGTCTCCAGGGTTCAGGCTTCCGGGTTCCTATGTTCGCGGGGCTGCGTTTCTCTCCGGGCTTAGCTTCTGCTTCCACCACAAGTTCAGCCGTAGACCATGAGACTCTCTGTGTTGCGTCTCTCCACAAGGCCAGCTGTAGACTATCTGGCGATCAGCTCACTCCAACATCAGAACTGCTTCTCAAATCTGCTTCTCTAAATCTTTTCTCTAAATCTCTGCAACTCAGATCTGCTGCCTAGCCTTTATACTTGAGACCACACCCACCGAAGTGTGGGGCCCAGTTAATGCCCTTATCATAACTTAATCATGCCCAGATGAACAGTTTAGTTTACAAGAATAATCCAATTTATATTTTTGGAATTCACAATTAAATAAAACTCTGAAACCATTACATCCATTGTGTCTTCTATCTTTCATTCTCATAAGGTCTGTTACTTTACTTTGCAGGTTTTCAAATTGTTCTTTATGCTCTCCCAAGGTCTTCTTAATATCCTTTATTTCTTTACTCATATTTTCTTTAAATTTTTAAAATTGATTTAGGAGGGTTGTGTGATTATCACTGATTAATATTCTTAAATCCTATACCTCTTTAAGATATTTGGTTTGTTCTTTTGGCTGGGCTATCTCTTCCTGTTTCCTACTAAGACTTGCAACTTTTGCTGATGTCTAGGTATCTAAATATGTTGGTGAATGTATTATGATGGCAAATTTCTCTCTCTTGCCTATCTTTTTACATCACTTCTTTGATATTTGGTTCAACTTATTCTCAATCTTTAAAATTGCTAAAATTAAGATTTCAAAATCATGACAAGGACTAACTAGTGTGGTGCAGATTTTTCATGTATGCCCTTAGTCATGTGGGGGAATTTTCCATCTTTCCCAGGGTTCTGAATGTTTCATCAAGAAAGGGTTCTGGGGAGCAGGTGTAGCTCAGTGTTTGAGTGCCTCCTTCCCACATTCATTCCCCAGTACCTCCTCAAAAAAATGGTAAAGGTTGTGTAGTTTGTCAAATGCATTTTCTACAATGATTAAAGTGATCATGTGTTTATTTTCTTTGATTCTACTAATAAGGTGGATTACATTAATTGATTTTCTCATGTTGAACCAAACTTCCATATCAGGGATGAATACCACTTGATCATGGTACATAATCCCTTTAATGCTCTGTTGCATTTAGTTTGCAAAGGTATAAGTATAAGAGCCAAGACCATAAATCTCCTAGAAGTTAATGTAGGAAAGCATCTATGAGATCTTGTAATAAGAAATGGTTTCATCAACTTTATACCCACAGCATAAGCAATGAAAGAAAAAAATAGATAAATTGGAACCCCACAAAATTAAAAACTTTTGTGCTTCAAAGGAGTTTGTCAAGAAGGTGAAAAGGCAATATACTCATGGGAGAAAATTTTTGGGAACCATTTATCTGCTAAGGGCCTAATATCCAGAATATATAAGAAAACCTACACCTTGAAAATAAAAAGAAAAACAACCCAGTTTAAAAATGGATAAGTGATTTGAATAGACACTTCACCAAAGAAGAAATACAAATAGTTAAAAAGCACATGAAAAGATGTTTAACATCCCTAGCTGTTAGTGAAGTGCAAATCAAAACTATGATGAGATATCATCTTACACCTATTAGAGTGGCAGCTATTAAAATCACAGAAAACTTCAAGTATTGGAGAGAATATGGAGGAAAGGGAACAGTCATTCACTGCTGGTAGGAATGTAGAATGGTGTAGCCATTGTGGAGGACAGTTTGGAGTTACCTCAAGAAGCTAACTAGAGAACTGCCATATGATACAGCAATCCTACTGCTGGGTATATACCCAGAAGAACTGAGAGCAGGGTCGCAGATATATGCACACCAGTGTTCACAGTGTATTATTCACTATTGCCAAAGATTGGAAGCAACCCAAATATCCATCAACATAGATGAATGGGTAAGAAAATTGTGGTATATACATACAATTGTATATTACTCAGCTGTGAGAAGGAATGCAGGAAAACATGGATCAGTCTTGAAGGCCTTAAGTTGAGTGAAGTAAGCCAATCACTGAAGGACAAATATTACATGACTTCACTGATATGACTTAAACAAATTGAGCAAGCTCACAGAGCTAGAATCTGGAAGACAGGTTATCAGGAGACAGAAAGGGAGTAGAGTGTAGCAAGCCAGTGCTCAATATGAGCAAAACATAGGATAAAGTAGAAGGGATGCTTGAGCAGTGGATAGGGTGATAGTGGTGCAGTGATGTGATTGGGTTCAATGGTGCTGGAATGTGAGGGGGAGTAGGATGGAGGTTTGGGTTAGACTATCCATGGAATAGTGGGGAGGACTAGAAGAAGGGACAGGTGAACTCTGGAGATTTCTAGGACAGTGATTAAAACTACAATGATGGAAATGTTCTTTTGGCAGATATGGCAGGGGAGGGTTACTGGTGTAGGGCTTCAGAGGGGAGGAATATGCAGAATATGGCACACCTGGGGCATGCTTCTATTGAATATGAATTTGTTCATCTTGTCAGAGTGTGTTATCTCCATGGTTGGAGGCCCACACAAAAAACATAAAAATATTAAACTCCTGTCCTGGGGAGTCCTGATTTGTTCTCAGAGGGGCAAGAATCTCTTGAAAACATAGGCAGTGTCTAATGGAAGAAGAGAGCAGTAAGTCAAGGCTTCAACATTATTGCATGTAACTATGAACCTTATTCTTCAAAAACTGAAACTTAGAAGCTGCCCTATGTTCTTAGGAGGGCACAATAGAATAAATGGAACATGGGGCATTTGTACAACATTGGAATTATTCTGTGTGATCTTGCAATGACTGATAAAGGCCATTTTAAATTTTGTTAAAACCTATAAAATTGTACAGGGCAAAATGTAAACCATAATGTAAACCATTGACCATGGTTAGTAGCAATGGTTCAATATTTGTACATCAATTGTAACAAAAGTACCATACTCATGAAAGATGTTATTAATATGGGGAGAATGGGAGAGTGGAGTGGGTTGTATATATGGGAATACTCTAAGTTTATATGTGACTTTTATGTAACCTAAAGCGCCTTTGAAAATAAAAGAAAAAATATAAGACACTTGGGGAACATATGGAAGAAATTGTCACTGTGCAGAAAAGATCTTTTAGTGATAAAAGACACAATAACTTTATTTTTATTTTCTGTTTTATTTATTAATAATTCTTATTTTATTTTTGTTTGTTTGGCTTTATTTTTGGGGAGTTTGTATTGCAGAAGGTTCTCAACTGTAGCAGGAGAGGGTAACTGTTATAGGATGTCAGTGATGGGGGATGTATGCAGAGATGTGCACATGGGGCATGCCTCTATGGAAAATGACTTCGTTCAAGTGGTCATGGGGCATTGTTTCAGTGGATGGAGATCCACACAATAACTGATAGAACATTTAATTCCCTTCCTAGGAAGTCCTGCTACATTATCTAATAAATGGGCAAGAATCCCCTGAGTACATGGGCAGTGCCTAGTGAAGAACAGACCATTATGCCAGGCCCTTGATATTGATTGTTGTACTTAAGAACCTTGTTCTTGTGAAATTGAAACTTAGCCTAGTATTATATAGTGCCTAAGGGCTACCTCCTGAAAGCCTCCTTGTTGCTCAAATATGGCCTTTCTCGAAGCCAAACCCAGCATATAAATACACTCCATTCCCCCAATGTAGGACAGGGCACCCAGGACAAGCCTCCCTGGCAATGAGCAATTATTACCAAGCACCTACTAGTAATGCATTTGGCAAAAGACCTTGTACAAAAGGGTAAAAGATTAAATACAAATGAGGTTTATGGCTAAGAGATTTCAAAGTGAGTCAAGAGGTCATTCTAGAGGTTACACTCATGCACATCTCAGGAGGATCTCATTGATTGCCACAGTAAACAATGACTCAAGCAGGGAGTTCCTGGGGGCTCTTGAGAGACATCTAGACACTATAGGCAGTGCAGAAAATGTCAGGAATTTGGCACCCTGTCAGTGGACCTTACCTTGAAATATATGCTTCCCAATATAACAGAGTTAGACTCATTTATAATTTCCCTACACATGGCTTTTCTGCCCCTTTTACTTGAACCTATAATTAGCATGATGCTCAATAAATATATGTCCCAGAGACTTAAATCTGTTTAAGACTTAGTCTGTTCATATGTTGGTTGAGCCCTGACTCTCAGCAGAGTTGCAAAACTGACTCTCCAGTTCATTGTACTCACCCAGGAAAACTAACAAAAAGATGATTGACAATGTGCATCCCCCCAAAACAGAGTATCTGCAACTGCAAGCAAGACAGTTCTAACCATCTGTCCCATGGGACCTAAGCCCCCTATCAATTAGAAACACATTGGGCATCACCATCCCCAAATCCTCAAGATTGAGGAATGAACAAACATCAGGGAGAAATGCAACTATGAACTAAATTAGACTTATTTTTCTAGCAATGGAAGAATATATATAAAGGCTGTGGCCACCAGATGTTCTGAGGTGAGGGAGCAGGAAGAACAGGTGTAACATGGAGCATTTTGGTACATTGGATTTGTCCTGTATGACATTACAATTATGGATACAGGTCATTATACATTTTGTCAAAACCTATAATATTTTGGGGTGCAAAGTTTAAATTGCAATGTAAACTATAGACCATGGTTAGTTGCAATGCTTCAATATGTGTTCAATTGTAACAAATGTACCACACTAATGAGAAATATTGTTAATGGGAAAAAGTGGGGGAGGGGGAGAGATTGAGGTATCTGGTAATCCCCCTATATTTTCGATGTTACATCTATGTAATCTAAAGCTTCTTTCAAAATAAAATAAAATAAAATAAAAAAGTAAAATAGAAAGTGTTATTTATCCAAATGCCTTTCCTACAACAATTGAGGTGATATATTTCATTCTGCTAATATGGTGGATTATGTTAATTGATTTTCTTACTTTGAGCCAAACCTGCATATCAGGGATGAATACCAGTTGATCGTGGTTTATAATTCATTTATTCATTTTATAGATCTTTACATAGAAACAATTATTGTTTTTTTATTCTATTTTTTTTTTCTATTTCATTTGTCTTTCCTCTGATCTTTGTTATGTCCTTCCTTCTACTTAGTTTGGGTTTCGTTTGTTCTTTTTCTCATTTTTGCAGATTTACTTAGATCCCTGATTTGAAGTCTTTCTTCATTTTTAATGTCAGTATTTAAAGCTATAAATTTCCCACTTAGTGCTGCCTTCATTGTATCCCATAAGGTTTGGTATGTTGTATTCTCATTTTTTATTTACCTCAAGGTATTTCCTAATTATTCTTCTGATTTTCTCTTTATCTCATTGGTTAAGAGTATATTGTGAAATTTCCACATACTGTGAATTTCTCCTTTCTCCCTCTCTTATTTATTTCTAGATTCATTCAATTGTGGTTAGAGAATATACATGATTTCCATATTTTCTACTTACACAGACTTTTTTGTGATCCACAATATATTCTATTGTGGAGAATAATCCATGCACACTTGAGAAGAATGTGTATTCTGTCTTTGTTGGGTGCAGTGTTCCATAAATGTCTGTGAGGTCAAGTCCTGTATTTCCTTATTGATATTCTCACTAAATGTTCTATCCCTTATTGATAGTGAGTGTGTTAAAATCTCCTATTATTAATGTAGAATCAATTTCTCCTTTAAAATTTGTATTTGCTTCATATATTTTCCATCCCTGCTTATAGGTGCACTTATATTTATATTGTTAAACCTTCCTTTTGAATTGTCCCCTTTATCAGTATGTAACATCTTTCTTTTTCCATCATATCTTCTTTGGACTTAAAGCCTATTTTATCCTATATTAGTATAGCCTCCTCAGCTCTCTTATGGCTATGGCTTGCATGGTATATTTTTTCTTCATTTCACCCCCGAACTATTTGTATCTTTGAATGTGAGTCTCTTGCACACAACATATAGTTGGTTCAAGTTTTTTAATCCATTTTGCCAATCTCTGCCATTTGACAAAAGAGTTTATTTCATTGACATATATAGTCCCTACAGATAATATAGGACTTTCTTCTGTCCTTTTGCTCTTTTTTCTAATTTATTTTTTAATTTTTAATTTTTAAAAATTTATTATACATCCCCTCCTTCTGCTGCTTCTTGCTGTGTTCATTTTTTTCTTTGCATTCCTCTGTGTCTGCTTGTCTCCCCCTGCGCCCCCCCCCCGGGGCTCTCCGGCACAGAGGCCTGCCTGCTCGCGGGGGCTTGTCCTTGCTCGTGGGGGCTTGCCTTTGCCCACAGGGGCTTGCCTTTGCCAGCGGGGGCTTGCCTTTTTGCCCGCAGGGGCTTGCCTTTTTGCCCACAGGGGCTTGCCTTTTTGCCCGCGAGGGCTTGCCTTTACCCGCTGCGGTGTACCATGCCCGCATTGGCTTGCCTTCTTGAGGCGGTCTGCCCATTCGAGGAGGCCCCAGGGTCCGAACCCGGGGCCTCCCATGTGGTAAACCGTTGCCCTACCAACCGGGCTACAGCCGGCCCCTGTCATTTTGCTCTTTAGCCCTTTTAAGTCTTATATTGATTTGTCACTGATTTCCATTTAAACCTTCTTTCACATTTATTTGATTTCTTGTGTTGTAGCATATTGAGTATCTTCTCATTTCTATATGGATATATATTTCATCTATTTTCCTTCTGGTTACTTTGGGGTTAAATTTAACACACTAAATATTTAACAGTTTTCTTTGGGTTGATACCTACTAAGCTTTACTAGCATGCACATATACTATACACCTCTGTCCTCCTACCAATAAGTGCCTGGTTATCACATAACTTTGTACATTATATGTTAAAAAGCCTTGATTTAACATACTTTTAATGCATTTGAATTTTAGCACTGGTAGGAACGAAGTAGAGTTACATACCAAACAATATAATGCAATAATACTGGCATTTATAATTACCCAAATGGTTACCGTTACTGTAGGTGATTATTTCTTTATGCTGATTTTAACCACTTTCTAGTGTACTTTCATTTGAGTCTGAAGAACTCCCTTTAGCATTGCATGTGGGGCTGGTCTAGTGGTGCATTCCTTCAGCTTTTGTTTATCTTAGGAGGTCTTAATTTCTTCTTAATTTTTGAAAGAGAATACCACCAGATACAAAATTTTTGTCTGGCAGTCGTTTTCTTTCAGCACTTTAAGAATTTCAACACACTGCCTTCTTGCCCACAAGTTCTGATGTGAAATTTGCACTCAATCTAATCAGGACTCCTTTATAGCTTTCAGAATTCATTCCTTGTTCTTTGTAATTTGTTAGTGTAATCAATATATAGTCAGTTACATTTTTCTTCATGTTTATCCTGTTTCATGTTCTCTGAGCTTCTTGGATGTGCATATTCACATCTTTTTCTGTCTTTGAGAACTTGTCTGCCATTATTTCTTCATTATTCCTGCCCCTTTCTCTCTTTGGTTTCCTTCTGGAACTCCCATTCTGCATATTTTTGTATGTTTCATGGTGTCCCATAAATGTTTTAAGCTATTTTCCCTTTTAATATTTATTTTCTCTTTCTGCTCCTCAGTCTGACTCATTTCAGGTGCCTTTTGTCAAGTTCACTAATTCTTCGGACAGCTCCAATATGCTCCTAAAATGCTCTTGGGCATTTTTCATGCCAATTATTGTGGTCTTCAACTCCAGTACTATTGTTTTGTTACTTTTTAAAATTTCTACCTTTTTACTTAGACTCTCATATTGTTCATTTATTGTTTTCCTGATATTCTTTAGTTCTTTATATGTACTTTTCTTCATCTTCTTGAGAATTTTTAAGATTATTTTTAAAGGCTCTGTTTAGTAGATCCACATTCACATCTTCTTCATTGGTGTTTTCTTTGTTTTTATCTTCTTACATTGGATGGACCATCATTTCCTATTTCTATGTTTGTCTCGTACTCTTTTTGCATACTGTATGTGTTAATATTTAAAATGTTAACTATGGGATTTCTATCCTGGGATGTCTTTTTCTTGGTTTTATAGGCAGTTGTTGATAATAAAGAGATATTCTTGAGCTTCAGTGCTACTATCAGGAATTTCTACCCAAAGCAAATACAATATGCAGGACTTTCTCTGTCTTTCTGGACCTCTGTCTTGTGCTGGAAATTGTTTGTTAGTTGTTTTGGAGTTCCAATGTTTACAGGAGTTTGGTTGCTACCTCTTTTCCCAGAATACAGTCCCTCCTCTCCTGGGCATTTGAAGCTGGCAGGACTTTGCCCAACTGTCCAGCTCTATAGTTTTTTACACTCCTCTCATTGTCTCATGCTGATTTCGTCTGGAGTACAAATTCTGCTAGAAATGTCACCCCAGGAATGACTTTCCCAAGTTGGTCTTTCCTACCAAAACAGGGTCAAGGACCCATGAAGTGGTTGCAAACAGGCTCAAATATGACCTGTCAAGAGGGACAGGAAGGGCACCAAAGTCTTATTTGATAGTTCCCAAAAGCTGAGCTTTCCTGGCGTGCTGATAAAATGCAGCTAACTGTCCCCGAAGCCCTGAGGAAGGACTGCATGTTCAAATCATCACTGCCTCTGCTCCTGCCCAGTGAGAGCTGAAGCATTGTCTGCCACCACCTATATTCAGAGAATGTTGAAACAATACCTTCCTTCAGAGCCAGTACCCAGTGAACTGAATTTGATAATCAAAAGCTATGATCAGTGATTGACTGTGCCCACACTTGTTCTTGGGGAATAGGATTTTAAACTCCCTTTCTGTCAGTCACAGCTAGCCAGGAACTGGACACCACAATGGCCTGCCATGAAGTTGGAGGTTAGGAACTCGTAGCCACCATGTGAAGAGAGCAATTACAACTCTTTACCATATATTTTAACAAATCAATTTTATTGATACATATTAATAAAGCATAGAATTCATCCAAAGTGTACCATTAATGATATTTGGTATAATCACATAATTGGCATTCATTACCTCAATCATCATTTGAGCATTTTCATTATTTCAATAATAATAATAAACAAAACACAAACAAACAAGAAAGTTGTTCACCTCATATCTCTCTATGCTCCCTCTGCTGTACATAACTGCTATTTCTGGCTATTCATGCACAATAATTTTTTTATTAAGCAGTTATATTAAAATGTATGCATATACCATATAACCTATCCAAAGTGTATAATCGATGACTTTTTAATATAATCAAAATATTATGCATTCACCATGACAAAAATTTTTGGAAAAGTTTCATTACTCCAAAAAGAAAAACTTCACACCCCTCAGCAGTCCTTACCCGGCCCTACATAACCACTAATCTAAGTTCATCTTTATAAATTGATTTATATTTACATTTTATATAAATGGAATCATACAATATGTAGTACTTTGTTTCTGGTTTCTTTCACTTAGCATAATGTTTTTTGTCTGATATTAATATCTTCTGGTGTTAACATACATTTGTTCAATTTCAAAGAAAAACAGTCTTGTATATGCAATTTTACCCATATTCATATTTCACATGTGGTTTTACTATGCTATATAGAACCATGTTACATTTTTTTGCTTTCCTTTTAGTAATATACATGACCTTAGACTTTCCCTTTAAACCCATTTCATATCCACATGATATTACTGATAGTAACAAATATTATATTGGGCTTTCACCTTTTGTATACATTTCCAAAGTTTAACACACTTCCTTTTTACCAGTTCTGCACAAGTTAAACCTCAACTTTCCATTCTCTAACTACATTCTGTTTTCTCATGACTCATATTCAAGTTATTAACTCCATGAAATTACACAATATATTTACATCATAGCAGTGCAATCATACATTATTTGTTCTTTTGTGTCTGGCTTGCTTCACTTAACATAATGCCCTCCAGATTAATCCATGTTGTCATATGCTTTACAACTTCATTTCTTCTTACAGCTGCATAATATTCCATTGTGTGAATGCACTACATTTTTTTTATCCATTCATCAGTTGATGGATACCTGGGTTGTTTCCAACTTTTGGCAAAAAGTTGCCACTGTGAACATCAATGAGCATTGATGTTCTTCTGGATATGTACTCAGGAATGGTATTGCTGAGTCACATGGCAAATCTATATTCAACTATTTTGGGAACTGTCAGACAGTCCTCCACAGTGGCTGTACATTCTGTATCTCCACCAACAGTAAATAATTGTTCTCTTTCTTTTTAATGGTGGCCATTCTAATAGGTGTGAAATGATATCTCATTGTAGTTTTCATTTGCATTTCCCTAATTGGTTGTGATGTTAAACACTTTTTCATGTGTTTTTGCCATTTGTATTTCTTCTTTGAACAAATGTCTCTTCAAGACTTTTGACCTATGTTTAATTGGGATTTTGTCTTTTTATTGTTGAGTTGTAGTATCTCCCTCTATATCATGGATATCAGACCTTTATTGGATATATGATTTCTAAATATTTTCTCCCATTGGGTTAGCTGTCTTTTCACCCCTTTGACAAAGTCCTTTGAGGTGCAAATGTGTTGAATTTTTAGGAGGTCCCATTTATTTATTTTTTCTTTTGTTGCTGGTGCTTTGGGTATAAGGTCTAAGAAACCACCCCCTACCATAAGGTCTTTAAGATGTGCCCCTACATTTTCTTCTAGTAATTCTATGGCCCTGGCTTTTATATTTAGGTCTTTGGTCCATTTTGAGTTAATTCTTGTATAGGGATTCTTTACCATTTTTTATTCCTTCCACCCTTCCCTGGATGCCATACCATGGCTGCCTGGCCCCAGGACTTTAAAGATAGCTCTTCCAGACATTTCCTGCCCATTTTATGGCTGTTGTTGTAGAAGTTACTTAGGATTGGATATTCTCTGCCATCTTTTCTAAGGTCTCATAATTTTGTTTTCACCTCTGGTCCCCACACTCAGTTCTAATAGTCTGCTGAATAATGACTGGCCTCATACAACCACAAGATAAAGTAACAAGTCAGTAACACTTGTTCCAGAATGAGATCAGATATAAGAAGCCTTGAGCCAGGGAAGCAAATGCTGAACAGTCAAAGCCCCAATCTCATTGACCTGAGGATGAAACCAGCTAGCTAACTCCCTGGAATTTAACAGGGTTTCTTAAAATCCCATTTATTGTTACCCTTCCTCCATAGAATGTAGACAGAATGCCCTAGATACCCCACTTGCATATCATTACCTCTACCCAAGCTGTTAGGGCAGGGGCAAACTTCATGTTATCCTACAAAGCCATCAGTCATGTTTTGTTCAAGATACCCCTGTAAAAAATATATGCAATAGCAGTGAAAATAATGGCCAAATCAACCCACTCCATTTCATCCATCCTAAGGCACTCTGCTTGCAGCCCCAAATTCAGTGTAGCCTGTTACTCTATGGTACATCATGAGAACACAGGCTCAGGCACAACAAAAACTTTCAATGAGCTCTTTATTACTTAGAACAAGTCCAAAAGTGGAGGGGAACATATCCCATCATATACAGTGTCTCAAGGGGACCAATTGCTTGATCCATGGTTGTACATGGACTGCAAGCCTCTGAAATTGTGAGGCAATAATTCTTGTTATTTAAGCCAAACAGTGTTTGGTATTTGTCATAGGAATTTTGCAAATCAAGATAGCATATTTGTTAGCAATGCATTCTCTTATGCTTGTTTTATCTTGGATTGTCTTTTTTCTCTTTCATTTTGCTGCATATGGAAGTCATGGTTGATGGTGTTTCCCTTCAAATGCTTTGACCATGTCATTGTACTGCTTTGTGGCATCCACCATTAATTTTATTAATACTCCACTTTATGTGATAAGTCATTTTCTTTTGCTGCTTTCATGATTTTCTCCTTGTATTTGAGTTTCATAGTTTTATTGTAATGTGTGATCTCTTTGTAGTCTAACTAGGGTTGTTTGAGCTTCCTCGTTATGTATATTGTTTATTATTAAATCTTGGAAATTTTTGGTCTTTAGTTCTTCAAATATAAGTTGGTATATTTGTTGTTGTCTCATAGTTGTCTGAAGTTCTTTTAGCTTCTAATTGGGATCTTAAGAATGGATTATATTTATAAGTTCATGATTCATTCTTTTTGACACCTTGAATCAACTTTTGATCTCCTCTATAGAATTTTAAAAATATTTTTATTATATATGCTATGAACTTACAAAACAATCATGAATATGAATGGAATTCCCATACAACACCTTGCCACCAACATGCTGCACTGTTTTGGAATGCTTGTTTGTTACAGATTATGACATAATATCATTAGGTTATTACTGTTAAACATGATCTATAGCATATATTTGGTTTATTTTCCCCCATACAACCCTATTATTAGCACAGTATATCTCTGGCATTGATGCAAGAATATGTATTGCTGCCAACCACAGTCTATAGGTTATACTAATTTTCCATGCTTCTCCACATTTTTGCCTCCTTAAAATAGTGATGTACATTTGTTTTAGCTCATAGAAGTACATTCTTTTATTTGCATTATTAACCACAATTCTCATCTATCTCTGGGTTTATTATGTCATTCAGTCCCTAGATTAGTCCCTAGATTTCTTTCAGTTGACATTTACATCCCTAGACTACCCTTTCAGCCCCAATCCCATTTATAGACCAGCCACATTATTTCTACTCACTATAATGTGTTACCATCAACTCTACCCATTTCCATACTTTTACAGTCAAGTTAATTAAAACTTCCACATACATTCAGCATCAGTATGCCTTCTCAGCCCTCCTTTTATCTCCTAATAACCCAGGTTATAACTCCATGAATTTGTTCTTCATATGTAGTTCATATCAGTGAGACCACGCAATATTTGTCCTTTTTATGTCTGGCTTATTTCACTGAACATAATGTTTCAAGGATCATTCATGTTATCATATGTTCCCAATTTTATTTCTTCTTACTGCAACATAGTATTCCATCATAATATATACCACATTTTCTTTATCCATTCATTGGTTGATGGGCGTTTGGGTTGTTTCCATCTTTTGGCAATTGTGAATAACACCACTATGAACGTTGATGTGTCAATGTCTGTTCGCATCGCAGTTTTCAGTTCTTCTGGATATATTCTTTGTAGAAAATTTCTGGATCATGTGGCAATTCTATATTTAGCTTCCAGAGGAACTGGCAAACTGTCTTCCACAGAGGCTGCACATTTTACATTCCCACCAACAGTGGAGTGTTCCTATTTCCCCACATCCTCTCCAACACTTATTGTTTTCTGTTTACTGTTTTTTAAATAATAGAAAACAGTAAAGAATCCAAATAATTCAATGTGAGATGATATCTCATTGTCCTTTTGATTTGCATTTTCCTAATAGCTAAAAATAGTGAACATTTTTCATGAGTTTTTTTGGCCATTTGTATTTCCTCTTTGGAGAAATGTCTGTTTAAATCTTTTGCCCATTTTTAATTGGATTGCTTGCTCTCTTATTGTTGAGTTATATGATCTATTTATATAGAATGTAAATCAAACCCTTATCAGAAATGTGGTTTCCAAATATTTTTTCTCATTGAGGAGGCTGCCTTTTCCCTTCTTGGTGAAGTCATTTGAATCACCAAAGTGTTTTTGAATCACAAAAGGTTTGAGGAAGTCCCATTTATCCATGATGTCTTTCATTGCTCATGCTTTCAGTGTAAGGTTTAAGAGTCCACCACCTACCACCACATCAGGTCTTGAAGATGTTTCCCTACATTTTCCACTAGAAGCTTTATGGTTGTAGATATTATATTTAGGTTTTTGATCCACTTTGAGTTAATTTTTGTGTAAGGTATGAGATAGGGGTCCTCTTTCTCTTGGCCATGGGTATCCAGTACTCCCATCACCATTTGTTAAATAGACTGTTCTGCCCGAACTGGGTGTATTTAAAAGCCTTGTCAAAATCATTTGGCCATAGATGTCAGGGTCCATTTCTGAACCATTGATTAAGTTCCACTGGTCTATGTGTCTATCTTCATGCTAGTACCATACTGTTTTTGCCACTGTAGCTAAGCAATATGATTTAAAGACTGGAAGTGAGAATCCTCTAAATTTGCTCTTCTTTAGGATGTTTCTGACTATTTGAGGTCTCTTACCCTTCCAAATTGATTTGATAATTGTGTTTTTTGTTTCTTTTTAAAAATGCTGGTGGAATTTTAATCATAATTGCCTTAAACCTGTATATCAATTTGGGTAGAATTTACATCTTAATAATATTTAGTCTTCTAACTGATGAGTATGGAATGGTCTTCTATTTATTTAGGTCTTTTAAAAATTTTTCTCTATCAATGCACTGTGGTTTACCAAATACTATGCTTTACCAAATACTAGTGCTTTATGTGCTTGATTAAGATTATTTCTAAATATTTGGTTCTTTTAGTCACTATTGTGAATGGAATTTTATTCCTCATTAGCTCCTCAGATTGTGCATTACTACCATATAGAAACAATACTGATTTTGCACATTATTCTTGTATTCCTCCACTCTTCTGAAATTGTTTATAAGTTCTAGCAGTTTGTTGCAGATTTTTGGGGGGCTTCCTAGGTGTAGGACCATATTATCTGCAAACAGCAAGAGTTTTAATTCTTCCTTTCCCATTTGGATGCTTTCCATTCCTTTTTCTTGTCTGATTGCTCTAGCTAGAACCGCTAGCACTGTATTGAACAACAGTAGTGACAGTGGGCATCTTTGCCTTGTTCTCAAACTCATTGCAAAAGCTTTCAGTCTTCAGCATTGAATACAATGCTAGCTGTGGCTTTTTCATATATGGCCTTTATCATATTGAGAAAGTTTCCTTAAATTCCTATCTTTTGTAGTATTTTTTTATCAAGAAAGGATATGGACTTTTAGGAAGATGGTGGATTAGGAAGACATGGGAATCTTTTCTCCTCCAGAAAAAAAGCTAGAGAACAGGCTGAAACAGCCCCCCAAAAGATCTTCTAGGGTTTAGGACAGCAGGCAAATGCTGGACACCTCCCAGAGGAAAAAGGGACAAAAGAGGGAAATCATGATGACAGAAACATGAGTTGAAACCAGCAGCTACTGCTGCCAGCACTATCCCCCACTCTAAGGACACTTTAAAATTCTTGGACCTCTGGGCCTTTGATTACAGACAAAGGGAGCTCCAGGAATCTACCACCCCAGGAAAGGGAAGAGAGAGACACACAGTCTAAGACTCATTTTCTGACCCACAAATTTGGTCTGCTGTGTCCCAGATGACACAGTGGTTTGCCTTGGAAGGCAGCATAGGACTGGAGAAATCTGACCCTCACAATCACCCTCTCTTCTAGCTGGGACTAATTGCTGAGGATGTCCCAGGAAAGGGGAGAGAAAGGGGTATAGCCTAAGGCTGACTCAGCTTTTGCCCCACAAATTTGGTCTGTTGTGCCCCAAGAGCCCTTCTTGGCCATGTGGGACTGTGCCATTGTTTGACTTGGAGCCTGCAAGGAGCTCCAAGCTCCAATCTCCTCCTCTACAACAGGGATTGATTGTTGAGGACTCAGAGGGGAGTGGAAATATTTCCTAACCAGGGAAAGGGAGGGACCTACCAGAGAAGGCTGGAGAACTGTCTCAGAGAAAGTGTGAATTATAGGCTCCTAGCCTCCAGATAGGAAGCTCTATTACATTTATCCAGTCTGTGTTGCAACAAATATACTCTGACCAGGCATTTAACTGAGAACTGCTAAAGACCACCATTTTCTGGCAGAACAAGGAAGTGCACATGAGAAAATTAAAAATGTGTAGGAGAGGATTTTTCCAGCCTCTATAGCTTCCCTGCCCAAGGCCCAAGGAAGTAACCCTACAAGCCATTACTGGGTCCAGTGCCCAGTTTTGAGCAACCAGCAGGACAATCCTAACAATCCAGGTTGAGCTAAAAATCAAA
>PVKH010015540.1:0-16049 GCA_004027955.1 Chaetophractus vellerosus | reverse complement strand
TGGCGCCTTGCCCTTCTCAAGGGGGTCTGCCCGCTTTGGAGAGGTCCCCAGGAACCGAACCCGGGGCCTCCCATGTGGTGAACTGGTGCCCTATCCATTGGACTACAGCCGGCCCCCTCTCTTTTTCTTTTTTGTGTAATGTCCTTATCTGGTTTGGTATCATCCTCTTTCATAAGATGAGTTGGGCTCCTCTTCTTTTCCTATTTGCTAGAAGAGTGAGTCATGTCTGTCCAAAAAGTATTGCTAGTCCTTGGGAGGCTGGGTAAACTCACCCATATCATGATTTGGTCCTGGGAATTTTTTGAGGGGAAAGGATCGACTTGATTTTCATCTAAATTGTTTAATAGTTTCTTTTTTTATACCAATTTTGCATATTTTATAATTTTCTAGATATTTAGTGACATGTGGTTACTAAGAGTATTCTTATTATTCTGCTAGATATATAATTATTTCCTTTTTAAATTATTTTATTTGCATCTTCTCTTTCTCCTTGTTAGAGGTTTGTCTACATTATTAGTCTTTTCAAAGAACAAAATTTTGCCTTTGTTTATAATTTCCATTGTTGTTTTCTCTATTTCATTGATTCTACCTTATCATTTATTTTGTTTTTTTTGTTTGTTTTGCATTTACTTGTTGCTCTTTTCCTACCTCATCTTCAACTGAAAGCTTAGCTTGTTTGTTTTCAATTTTTTTTGTTTTGCGATAAATTTAAATGGCAGATTTTGCCATATCTACTGCTTAAGTGTCCCACAAATTCTGATATGTAATGACTTTATTATCATTTGGTTTTAAGATTTAAATAATTTACATTATGTTTTCCTCTTATTTAGTTGTATGATTTGTATTTTCCAACCATATAGGATTTTAAAAAGCTACCATTCTGTTATAAATTTATAATTGTATCAAAATATGATCAGAGATGACTTTAGGTATGATTGATTTTTGGAAACTTATTGAGACTTCTTTTGTGGCTCCATACGTAGTCAAATTTGAAAGAGTATGGGTCTCTGTTGGGTTGAAAGTTCTGCACTTATTTATCAGGTTATTCAAATCTTTTATAGTTTGCTCATATTTTAACAATTCGTCTACTGTTTCTGAGAGAGATGTATTAAAATCTTTAAATGCAATCACTGATTCATCTGGTGTTTTCTATTTAGGCCTGTCAGTATTTCTTTATAGAGCTGGAAGTCATAATTGCTTAGGTTTATATACTCTTGTGGTCTTTCTACCATTCCCCTTGTATTGTGAAGGTTAAAAAATCTGTTTTCCCTATTAGTTATCTACTGATATGTAAAAACTAACCCCAAAACATAGTAGCTTAAAACAACAAACATTATATCATACAGTCTCTATGGGTCAGGAATCTGGGAGCAGCTGAGCTGGGTGGTTCTGGCTCAGGATCTTTCATGAGGTTGCAGCTAAGGGCTTGGCCAGGACGGCAATCATCTGATGGCTTGATTGGAGCCGTACCATCTGCTTCCAAGATGGCACACTCACATGGCTGTTGGCTGGAGGTCTCAGTTCCTTGCCATGTGCACCTCTCCATAAGGATTTGTAAGTGTCTTCACAACATGGCAGCTGGCTTCCTTCAGAGTGAGTGGTCCAGATAGACAGCAAGCAATAAGTTACAATGCCTTTTATTACTTAGTCTCCAAAGTTGCACACCACTACTTTTGCTTTTATTTATTCATTATAAATGAATCATTAAACCCAGCCCACACTCAAGGGGAGGGAAGTTAGGCTCTACCTTTTGAAAAGAGTATCAAAGAAGTTGTGGACATCTTTTAAACCATCACACTCTCTTTTCCCTTGTGATTTTGTCTTAAATTCTATTTTGTTTGATATTCATATGGTTATTATGACTTTATTTTGTTCAGATTCATCTGGTAGATATTTTCTATTTTATTAGAAAACCTCTCTGAATGCTGTTTTAAAGGTATTTCTGGCAAATAACGTATTGCTGCATTTTAAAAAACATTCAAACTGGAAGTATCTAATTTTAAATCACTGTAAGTTTAACCTCTTTGTGTTTACTGTAATTGTTGATATAGCAGAGCTTGTTTTGTTTATATTCATAATACTTTAATAATTTCTTTGTGTTGTTTTTTCCTTTCCTTTTTTGCATTGTACATATCACAATTTCTTCTGCTTTGAAAATGATAATTTAAAAAATTCTTTTGCTGTTTTCCTGTAACTTATTAAGATTAATAATTATATTATTTTCCCCAAATTTATCAATATATTGTCTTCCCCTTGAATAAGCAAAGTATGCTCCTAAACAAGGCATGCATCTCTCACTTCCTGCTGGTCTTTCTACCCATCCATCCCCATAACCCTTTCTGTTTTTCTTTCTTTCCCCTTCTGCTTTTCTTTATACCCCATATTGTGTTGCTTCCTCCTAGAGGTTTTTTTTTTTTTTTTTTTTTTTTTTTTTTTTTTTTTTTTTTTTTTTATCTTGTTGCTAGAGTATTTCAAGAGAGCTTGCAAAGGAAGATCTTTATATAGTAACTTGGATACCTGGAAATATCTTTATATCACTCTATATTTAAATGATAATTTAGTTGGATTCAAAATTCTAAGTTCAAAGTTATTTTTCTTCAACACTTGTAAAAGTGACTCTATTGTCTTTTTTAAAAGCCAAAGTACTGGGGCCCGGCTATAGCTCAATTGGTAGGGCGCCGGTTTACCACATGGGAGGCCCCGGGTTTGGTTCCCAGGGCCTCCTTGAGCAGGCAGACCACCTTGAGAAGGCAAGCCACCGCAGGCAGGGCAAAGCCGCTGTTGGCAGGGCAAAGCCGCCTGTGAGCAGGCAAGGCCACCCGCGAGCAGGCAAGGCCACCACGTGGTGAGCTGACTCGG
The DNA here is from genome assembly GCA_004027955.1 of Chaetophractus vellerosus. Classification (NCBI taxonomy): domain Eukaryota; kingdom Metazoa; phylum Chordata; class Mammalia; order Cingulata; family Chlamyphoridae; genus Chaetophractus; species Chaetophractus vellerosus. The sequence continues at coordinate 13,190 of PVKH010015540.1, read as the reverse complement.
CGGGTCGCTGCAATGAGGGAGAGACAAGCAGACACAGAAGAACGCAAAAAATCAACACAGCAAGAATAAGCAGAAAGGGGGGGATATATAATAAAAAATAAATAAATAAAAGCCAAAGTACTGTTTCTTGCCCTGACTCCTCCCCCCTTTTAAATTGGAGAAGTTGTGGGTATATAGAAAAATCATGCATAAAATACAGGATTGCCATATAACACCCTATTATTAACACCTTGCTTTGCTGTGGTACATTTGTTACAATTGATGGAAGCACATTTTATAACTGTACTATTAACAATAGTCTACGGTTTCACTTAGGGTTCACTGTTTGTGTTTTCCAGTTCCATGGATTTTTTTTTTAATTTTTAAAACTTCTACCTAGTAATATATATATAATCTAAAATTCCCCCTTTTAACCACATTAAAATATATAATTTAGTGCCGTTAATTATGTTTACATTGTTGTGCTACCAGTACCACCATCCATCACCAAAACTTTCCCATTGTCCCCAATAGAAACTCTGAACAATTTAAGTCTTAATTCCCTATTCCCTACCTCTACCCCATCCTCCAGCAACCTATATTCTAGATTTTGTCCCTGAGTTTGCTTATTCTAATTATTTCATATTAGTGAGATCCTACAATATTTGTCCTTTTGTATCTGGCTCATTTCACTCAACATGATGTCTTCAAGGTTCATCCATTTTTTTTTTTTGCCATGTATCAGAACTTCATTGCTATTTATAACCAAATAATATTCCATTGTATGTATATAACACATTTTGTTTATCCATTCCTCTGTTGATGGGCACTTGGGTTGCTTTCATCTTTTGGCAATTGTGAATAATGCTTCCATGAAAATCAGTGTGCAAATATCTGTTCAAGTCCCTGCTTTCAATTCTTTTGGGTACATATCTAGAAGGGGGATTGCCAGGTCATATGGTAATTCTATATTTAACTTTTTGAGGAACTGCCAAAGTGTCTTCCACAGCAGCTGCATCATTTTACGTTCCCACCAGCGATGAATGAGTGTTCCTATTTCACCATATCCTCTCCAACACTTGCAATTTTCTGTTTTGTAAATAATAGCCATTCTAATGGGTGTGAAATATTATCTCATTGTGGTTTTGATTTGCATTTCTCTGATGGTTAATGATGTTGAGCATCTTTCCATGTGCTTTTTAGCCACTTATATATCTTCTTTGGAGAAATGCCTATTCAAGTCTTTTGCCCATTTTAAAAATTGGATTGCCTTTTTTTTTTTGTTGAGTTGAAGGCTTTCTTTATATATTCTAAACATTAAACCTCTATCAGATATGTGTATGTGCTCTGGCCTGTGCAATAATAAAGGCCTTATTGTTTAAGCCAAAAAATAAAAAAGGTTGAAAGATTGAATGTCAATTTGATTATTTTTCCTTTGTAGATTGTCTGCCTTTTCTAAAAGAGTTTTAGAATTTTCTTTGTCTTTGGTATTCTTAAATTTCATTTTATAATTTTTAGAAGTGTGTTTTCTTATCCTGCTTGGGAAGGTATTCTATTTTTATTTAATTCTGGGAAACTATTTATTATATCTTCAACTATTTCCTCCATTCACTATATAATTTTTTCTCCTTCTGGACTCCTGTTATATGGGTGTTTGTATTTCTACTTTTATCCTCCATACCATGACTTTTCTGTTATTCCTGCCATTTTGTTATCCTTTCATGAAGTCTTCTTGAAGAAAGCTTTAGTTTAATTTTCCATCTCAGTAATTTTTTTGGCCATATCCATTTTGCTAGTTAATGCCAATATCATGTTCTTTGTGTTGTTTTTTTCCTTCCTAGTATTCCATATGGATCTTACTCAAAACAACTTGTTCCTGCCTGATGTTTTCAATGTCTTCCCGTATGTCTTGGGAGATACTTTTTGAGTTTATTTTAAACTCATGTTCTATCAGTCTGTTAATTGTTTATTCTGCTGTTGCTTGTTCAGCCTCTTGTCTTCCTTTAGGTGAGCTCTTCTTGTGTCTGTTTTTCCCCTGTGAACTTATTGTTCCTTGAGACTATCAGCTCCCTTGGCTGGTAAATAACCTGTGTGTGGGCTGAGAAGAGGAGGGAGCACTGAGGCCTCTCAGCTGCCTGCACCTGCTGCTCTCTGATCCTCTGGGAGATCAGGCCTGGTAGTGCTGCTTTTCTTCCTCACAGTGGTGAAAGAATGAAAATGATCTGCCCAGGGAAACATGGGGGAGATAAATGGGAATAACCAGAAAACTGGCCCTCACCCAGTCTCTCATCTGCTGGGAGCACCTCACCCAGATTCCTTACGATGCTAAACTGTGTGATGCAAAGAATAAGTAATCAGAAGGACTGATAACCTGTGCAAACTGCCCCCCCCCAATATAAGAACCTGTAATCCATGTTGTACTCACAATCCCTTAATTTTACCACAAAGGAAAAGCAAAGATCGCTAAACCCTGCAATCCTGTGGCTGATTAATATTCATGAGTGTAAAATACCTTCAAATATGATCTTGGTCCTATGGAAGATGGATGAGAGGGGAAGACCCTGAAGGCAGGGCAATGCCTGGGGAGGGGCCATGCTGCTGCTGCAATCCAGGTGAAAAGTATTAAGGGTCAAAACTAAAGCAGGAGTAACAAGAAGAGAAAATAGTGGATGGGTTTGAAAAAAATTTAGATGGGAGAACTGTCCAGCTAGAAATGGGGTGTTGAGGGCAAGGAAGGAGTCCCAGAAGGTTCCAGGCAGTAACTTAGTGTCTCTCAGAAGGAGAGACATTTTGGACTTGGGGAAAGATGGTGTATTCAGCTTTGGATGTTCTAAGGTCAAGGTGCTTATGGGACATCCAGGTGGAGACAACCAGGTGACCACTGAGATTATATGGCTGGAGCTCAGGGAACTTGGCCAAAGGCAGAGCTAAACACAGCTAAAGACACAGCCCTGCATGTGAGTTGACGGGGAGCCTCCGGAGTAGGAAGAGAAAATGGAGGGTGAGGCTTGGTGGGGTTTTAGGGATGAGCCTGTGCTTTGGCTTGGAAAAAACAGGCAGAGAAACCAAAGGAGAACTAGGAGAGACACAAGGCCCAGGTTGGGGGGTGTGCATGTGGGGTGAAGCAGGACAGGCTAGACTGCCAGCTTCACAAGGACAGGGATGTCAGCAGTTTGGGTCACTGCTGAACACCCAGTGCCCGGTCCAGAGCTTGAACACAAGAGCTCACACAACATGACTTGGATGAATGGATGGATGGATGGTTAGATGAGTGGATAGAGGAATGAATCCTCCACCCATCTCACCATCCTCGCCCATGTCAAAGAGCTGCTGGTGGAGTTTGTGTCTCCCAGGAGGCCTGCTCCTTTTCACTTCCCTAGAAAGTTCTCCCAAACTCTTGGCTCATAGCTTCACCCTCCTCTGTAGCAGAAGCCTCTCAGGCATCTAAACCTCTGAGATATGCTCCATTCCTCACAGCCAGGCCCCGGCAGGAACATTTATACTTTGTGCACACACAGCCTCCACCCTGGGCCAGAGGTGCCAGGAGTAGGGTCAGCTGACTGAAGCCAGCCAATCAGAGTTTGTCCTGGGACTCTGGATTTGAGACCATGAGGCTGTTGCCTCTGGATTATGGGTCAATCTGAGCAGCCACGTGTATGGAGGAACCATGCTGGTATGCAAAGAGCATGAGAGGGAGCTGGAGTGCAAAGGAAAGGGCCCAGTCAGTGAAAGACAAGGCACCGTCAGAAAGATGAGGAGATATAGGTGTGGCCAGGGTCCAACCCATCCTGGGCTGGGCTGCATCTCATCTTTGGGCTCCATGTGACTTCTCTGGCTTTGGCCACTAAATCCTGCCTTAGTATTATTTACAATTGCTAAAAGATGGAAACAACCGAAGTGTCCATCAACCAAAGAATGGATAAACAAAATGTGGTATATACATTTGATGGAATACTATTCAGCTGTAGGAAGAAATGAGCTGGGGAAGCACATGACAACATGGAGGAACCTTGTGGACATTATGATGAGTGAAATAAGCCAGACACAAAAGGACAAATATTGTATGGTCTCACTGATATGAACTAAATACGATGAGTAGACTTACGGAGTTGGATTATAGGTTGGTGGGAGACGGAATGTGGGTTGAGAAGAGGGAGCTGCTGCTGGATGTATGTGGAATGTTTAATAAGGTCAACTGTAAATATGTGGTAATGGGTGGGGTTGGTGGTAACACGTTGTAACGAGTTTAGCGCACACTGCTGATTTATGGATGTGATTGTGGCTGGAACAGGTAGTCTAGGGAGGTTAATATTAGTTGGAGGACAGCTGGAGGACAATATAGGGAATGTATAACAGTGATTTTGGTGGTAGATAAGGATTGTGGTTAATAATATAAATACAGGAATGTTCTACTACAAGATTTTAAGAATGTGGTGATACATGGGAAATATAACTAATGTAACTTATAGATTATAGTTAACAATAATATTGTAATATTTCTGTAGCAAAGCAAATGTACTATTTTAATCCTAAAGGTAAAAAAAAAAAACGAACATGGGGCAAAGTTTCATGAGATGTGAATATGATCAAGCATTTTTTCCTTCATTTTCTTCATTAACAAGGAGACCGTGATCATGTCATTTAACCGATCTGTGCTCATTGGTGTATCTTTCTAAACATTGTAGGAACAATTGAATTTTTTAGGGCTACATGAGATAAAAGTGCCTGGACAGAACTTTTTTTGGAGTAATCCTTCCATAACTTGTTGAGCTGCCTTTTGTCTGTTATTTTTTGAATTTGAAATAAAGTTTGAAAAAAAATAAGCTTGCCTTGGCTTCGGCTGGTGTGCATGTGTCTTGGCTCCTCGCAGCCTGAAGGCCTTTGTGTAAGGCTCCCCTGGCTCCAGACGTCCATCTGTCTGCCTCCCCGAGCAGTGTTAGAGGCCCTCACAAACACACTCTGTGCCCCTGATGTTCAAGGCCATACTCGTTTCTCCTTGGTCTCAGCAGACCCAGGGACTCAGGACATTCTGTGGATAACAGTGTTGAGCCCAGGTCCCTGAAGAAAGGACGCATGTCTGCTGCAAGCTAGAGGCGCTGCAGATGTTCTCACTCGCTCTTCCCAGGGTGGGCCATCGAGGAAGTGACTGTCCCATGCTGACAGAAAGGTGTTGGGTGACTCTTTCAAGGCTACATTCATAAGTGGCAAGATCAGAATTTGGATCTAGTTCTTCAGACTCCACATCGAGTGTTCTTTTTGCCTTACTGTGGGTTTCTTAAGGAATTCTCTGCGCTGCTTTCCCCTCATCTTCCACTGTGGGAAGAAGCCCTGAGAGTTCCCAGAGGGTGAGGGGGGTGGATGGAGGAGGCAGGGCCAGAGGCACTGACACTCCTTTGGGGACCTTCCTGGTCCCAATGAGATGAACGCTAATCGAGGGTTGGCCTGTTCTAGCTCTGTTCTGCCCAATTGGGAAGGCCCAAGTCTGCCGTGAGCAGGGCTGGAGGCAGTTTCAGCCTGGACTGTGATGTCTAGCTCCAAAATGCAAAGGTCACTTATAAAGGAGGCAAAAAGCTTTGCTGGTGAAACCTGAACTGACAGTTCCTCTAAAAGAGCCCTGTGCCCGTGCCCAGGGCCCTGCAGCCTCCTCACTGGGTGTTTGGAGTGGCATCTTGCAAGCAGGTGAGCAGTCAGGACAGGACTGAAATTACCCGGAGCTTAGGCCATGTGGCTCCATCTCCTCCACCCTTGCAGCCAGACATGCTCTGAATGCTGCTCAGACAAGGGCTCGGGGGCAAACCATAGATTAAAGAGCACCCCCGCATTCCTCGCTGGCGGCCTGTTTAAAGCACGTGCTTCACATGCTTTCATGGCAATTGGGATTTTCTCTTTCAAGGAGCATTCCTGGAGGGTTGTTTCCAGGGAATAGCTGTGCTTTTTTCACCCCTCCTGAATTCTTCTGGCTTATAACCAGGTCATCTAAACAGGCGCAAAGAAGCCCACCAGTTCTTTCCAGAAGGGTGACAGGCTGGTCAGAGACTACCTACCCCTTATGAGCCGTGGCTGGCCTGGCCTCTGTGGTGGTGCGGGAGCTGGCAAAGGGCTGGACCTGGAGGCACCCCTGAGGGACAGTGACCTCTGGTGGCTTCTGAGACACCAACAGGGGAAAGAGGTTAAAACAAACGTTTATTTAACAAATTATATTAAGAATACAGACAATCACACAGTGAAACTTCCCTTTGCCAAGTACAAGACACCTCAAATAAATACACGTGGTAAGGACACCGTTCAAATGCAAGCTGGTTTCTCGTCTGAGCCCCGGCACGGTCACACAGCAGCTCGCACCCCCTTTGCTGGAAGAAAAGCCCCTTCTCCTCATGACAGCCACAGATTCCCCCTGGGCTCCAGGCAGTCTAAGTGGGGGGACCATGAGCTAAGAGGGTGAGTGTCAGATGCCTGACTCCTTCTCAGGCTCCAGGGTTAAGGTAGACAGTGAAAAGAATTAAAAGAACTCAGCTTTTTTGTGTCTTTGCAGGCACATGACTGCTTCATCAAAGCCCTTCTTCACCCTCATCCTCAGGCCCCTTGTTCTCATGGAAGCTGGAGGCTGCTATATTTCCAGTAAATGGAAAATGATGGGGCAGGGAGCAAGCCCGCAGACCTTGGGGAGCTCTCGTCTGGTGGAGTGACCGGGCAGGCAAGCTCTTGCCGGGGCTCAGCACCCACTGCGCAGCGGTGCCCACTCACCCGAGCAGCAGCAAGTTCCAGAACGGTCAGCATGGGCCGTGTGCTCATGACGGACAGCTGGCACCCGGGCTGTGGGGCCCTATTGCTGCCACTTACCAGCCATGTGGCCACGGACGAGTCTCAGTTCCTTCATCTGTAACAAGGAACAACTGCCATCCTCTTCTGGGTACTTTTTCTCTTGTGGGGAATGACAGGAGATAATGTGCTTCAAGTGCCAGGCACAGTGCCTGGCAAGGAGCAGCTCTTAGTCCATGCCAGTTCCTCTTGTCCTCCAGCCTGCCCCCCGAATCAGGCAGGGGCAGGAGGAGCAGGGCTGCCGACCAACCTCAACGGCTGCTCACTGCAAAACCACCTCTGCCACCAGGTCACCTTTCCCGAGCAGGGGCAGGCTGGGCTCTAACCTGTCGTCTCCAAGTAAGGGAAGGTTGTGGCTGGCATTAGTTCTTTGATTAGGGTAGGAAGAAAGGCCTTATTATACATTTGCAAGTGAATTTGGAGCAAACTGCCTACTCCTTATCACCTTTGTGCCATTTCCAAGGCCCCTGGAAAGGAGACATTGAATTTTCAGAGGGAAAAGGGAAGGCAACGGGGAAAGCTGTGTGTGTTCTGGTGAGAGTCTCCTCCGGGGGCAGAGGGGCGCTGGGCAGCAGCAGTGGAGAATGCTGGAGGCAGGAGGATCCAAGAGATAAGGCCGCAGTCCTTCACATTTCCAAGAAAATCCTCATCCTTCTCTCCCCACCATGGACAAGAACGTCTGTGAAGAAAAGCACTCACCCAAAGATCACTCAGGTCCTTGGTGTGAGCCAAAGCACCACGTATCCGTCCTACTGCAGAGGGCCCGTGCCTCCACACAAGGTGGGTGCACATGCACGTTCACACACACCCCTACTGCCACACCACACACCGCCTCATCCTTACCCACCTCTCAGAAGGTAAATAGAGGGTGAGGAGCAGCCTAAAATCTACCACAGACACCAACTTGTCCTTAACACTGCCACTGCTTAATTATTTTAAGCTGCCACTTATTACAACATTCACAGTCAATGTTATACCTAAACTAATTCTGTAATGCTATTGAAAGTGTCTCTGCAGCTAGCATGGCTTCACACAGGTTGGCTCTTTTTCCTGGTGGCCCTGCAGCCCTGAACTTGTTCTGTGCATCCCAGCGACTGCAGGATGGCCGGCAGGGGGCGCCTGGCTGGGGCACCAGTGCCAGGCAGGCTTTGCTAGAGCTCACGGACATGGGCAGCAGTGGACTCCTCCTCCTCCTTTCTCCTCACTGCCCAGCTCTGCCTTCTTGCTCACTGATGAGGGATCACACTTTACCATCTTTGAACTTTCCAGGACCCATCATGACTGCTGAGATACCTCGTTCTCAGAGGATGAGAGAAAAGCCACTGTCAGAGATAGTCTCATGACCAGGGCATGAAAAGAGTGCAAGCACCAAAATGAACCAGACAGATATGACCAGAACCCTGCCCCCAGCCCTCTCACAGGCCCCTCCAGCCCTGCTGGCCCTCACACCTCTGGAAGGCTTCAAGTCACATGGGTTCCTTGATTTTGGACCAGCCACTCATCCAAAAAGTGATAATAAACCCAAGTGCTCTGGGCTCCACAGGGCCTCCCAAATTCCTCAGGAACAAAACTAGCTTGTTTCAGTGGATACACTTAAGACCAGCTCATCAGTGCTCTCCTGGTTAAGCACCAATCCGAAAACACTTCCTCACAGGGGCCCCTATCTTGATTCCATGGGCCTCCTGGGGCAGGGGGCTCAGCCCTTGGGCTGCAGGGTCTATGAAATAACGACCTTTTCCTACTACGATGCTGGGTGGGAGGCTTGGGAAGGCCAGCCCCCACCAGGAACATCCTCAGGTGTCAAGGAAGTGGGAGAGGCAACCCCTTCCTAACATATAGAAATCAAGAGGTATCAAGGTTTGACTAAGCACATTCTGGCCAAAATGACGAACAGGGATGACCCAAACAGGAAAATGTAGGTCCACAAAAGAGGCCTCAGGGGTCTGGAGATGGAGGGGCTGATGCAGGTACGTGAGGTATTTTTTGCCCCAGTTCCCCCTCTTAGCCAGCAGCCACCCATTCCTGTGTTGGCCAGTTCTTCCTCCAGTTCCTTTTATGCTCCAGACACCCAGCCAGCCCCACTATTCATGTGCCATCTTAGGAACTGCTAAGTGTGGGGGGTGGTCTGTACCCTGGCTGGCACAGGGTCCCACCTGTTCTGCTTTCTTGGTGGAGGGACCTCAGTGGCTCTCCACGGCGCACCACACTCCAGCCTCCAGACACACTCATCAAACTCTCATGTCTGAAGACCCAACCATTGGGAGGTCCTCAAGATACAAGATGCCAACATTCTGTGGAATGAGAAGAAAAACCCTAACAGACACTGAAAACAAGGCAGCCCATCTGTGTGATGCCCCAAGCCTCAAGGGACAGCAGTGACCACTATTCTCACGGTAAATGTGAAGCCAACTGTGACCGATGCTGGCACCTGCAACAGGCACTCTCGGCAAATATGTCAGTTCTGGCACAAATTCAGGGACCTGGGTCAGAGGGACTTCTCAAAACGACTCGTTCCTGTTGGCAGATGCTGTCAAGACAACCCTGGCTTCTGGGAGAAGCCAGAGGAGCTGGTCAGTGCGCTGTGGAGGCCAGTGATCACATGCTGGCATCCCACCAGGGCCAGCACACACGAGAGTTCCACTGACAAGCCCTTTGGGGATAAGAGGAGTGAACTGGACGAGCATAACGCCCTAGGCAGCGAAACTCAAGTCCGAGCACTCAGTTTTGCAGGCTTCTTGCCCCAGACAGCAGCAGTCCTCTCTGTGCTAGCAGCCAGGCATGCTGCTTCTGACCTGGGAAAACCAGTGTGAGAATCTGGCAGCTGAGTCCGGGGATGTCAAAAATGGGCAGAGCACCAGACTCTGGTCTGCTAGGGTCCCATGAACTTCTTCCTCCTGTGCTTTTTCAGGTGGCTGTGCAATGCCGGGGGCACCTGATCCTGCCAGTGTGTGTGACATGTTCCTCAGGCAGCCCTGGATCTGGGGGCAACCAGCAAGCCCTGGAAGGTCCTATGCAAAGCCACCCCCAGGGGCTTCCAGGAGGAAGGGTAATGGCTTAGTGGGGTGCTCCTGTGGCAGGCAACAGTAGGACTGAAGGAGCCAGTGGGCGTCATGGGGTGGCCTCGGTTACTGGCTGGGACCTTTGTGGGGGATGCCCGTGATGGGTAAGGTTTTTTGCAGGACAACTGGTCATCACACAGACACATCAGGAGCTGCTGGTCACTACAGCACACACAGGTTAGTCGCAATTATGAACAATGTCCCCAGGGAGGTGGGGAGTCATGTCAGGCAAGCTGATGACAAAGAACTCAGATGCCCAGAGTCTCCCAGACAAACCCCCGGATTAGGCGGTGTGGGAGGAAGGGCTGGCTGGTGGCCGCAGGGCTTCTGTCCTGGGAGGGGTGGGAGGATGGGTGGAGGGATGGGGCGAGGAAGGGGAGCCACACGCAGCCCCAGCTGGCCCCCACTCAGTAGTCTGCACAGGAGGCTTGTCTTCTCCCCGCAGAGCTGCGGCTGGCTCCTCACGACTGCGGGATCTGCTGACACCTGGTGGGGCTGGGCGGGAGTCTGGCAGCGGCACTCTGCTCTGTGCGGAAGCTGTACTCGTACTGCAGGAGGGAGGGAAGAATGGGGGACAGAGAGGCAAGTCAGTCCACGGGGACCCCATGCCTCAGACCTGAGCAAAGAGATGCTAACGTCACCTTGCTGAGCATCCAAACAGAGAAATGAGTGACGAGCCTGGTGTCAGGCTGCCATCTGCACGAGTGGGCTGAGCGTGTGCGGAGGAGGGTGTGCCTGTGATGGAATGTGGCCGTGGGTGTGTGAGGGTGTGCACGCCGCTGCTGTGCTGGTGACTGGCTGGTTGGGTGACACGAATACTTTTCTCAGCCCCTGCCCCATTCCCTGAGAGGTGAGACCTCAGCACCAGCAGTGCCCAAAGCTGTGTCACTAGGCTGTGTGCTCAGAGCCTCTCGCCTCGCCCCAGAGTCCTCCTACAACCCAGCGGGAAAGTCCTTGTGCTCCGGCTTAGACAGGAGATGGCTGCACGGCAGATCCGGGACCCATCCCCAAACCTGACTTGAGGCTGGGCCTCAGCCACCAGGCTTAGGGGACCCTCTGCCTTCCAGCCTGGAGCAGCTGGGCTGGTGAGGTTGCCTTCCATCTTAGTCCGTGTTTCCTGAGTACTGAGCATGAGGAGCTCATGATACACACCTGTGAAACTCAGGGACGGGCCTGCTGGGCCTCTCTCCAGCACTGCCCCCCATCCTCTACTTACTTCACTCAATTCTCAAAACCACTGTCCTCATGAACTGAGGAGGACCCCGAGATGCACTGTTACCCATCACCCGGCTGGAGTGGGTACCTGTCCTCTGCTCAGTTGTGCTGCCTGCCCCACGCCGGGACCCCGGCCTTGCTGGAGCGTAACCCTCACACTTAACTGATGTTTACCTAAGTGACCCTGAGTCCTGGAAACAAGTGAAGGGAGGCTCCAGTCTGATGGGAAACCAGAGAAGGGGCAAGTCCCTCTGATAGGGCTTGGGGGACACCTGCAGTTTTCCGTGAAGGCCAGGAGTTGTCTAAACCTCCAAACATGGGGCAGGGGCATTCCAGGTAGAGGAGTGGGCACAGGTCCATGAGGGCCCGTGAGGAGGGCCTGGCGCCGGTGGACTCAGGTCTGGGCACAGCTGACACTGCAGGCCAGGAGGCTGTGAGGGCCAGGGGAGGGGGGTGTGGAGCACTGCACCAAGGCGGGTATGTGGTTATGTGGTTGCTGAATGAGGAGCTTAGATTATGCCAGGGGTTGACAAACTTTTAAAATAATTTAAAAACTTTTAGCAGTAGAATTGCCATAAAAGAAGAAATGTTACCTGGGGCTCCCCTACATAAAATGGATTGAAGTCAAGCTGCCCTAGTTGGCCCCCACTCGATGCCACTCAATGGGGAGGACGCCCACACCAATGGCGGGCACAGGAGGGGGAGGCCATCAGGAAGACAGCAGTGGAGTTGTCCCAGCAGGAGGATGAGCACGGGGAGGCTGTGGTGTCACAGGAACTCCCCCTCCCACAGGGAGGGCCACAGACCTCAGCCACAGCCGTGGGGATCCCAACGCCCCCTGCGCCTGCCCTCCCCAACCACCCGACGTAAGCTGCCTGCATCAAGGAGCCCCTTCTCATGGCTGCACTGAGCCAGAACAGGCTTAAGAGCTGAAGGGCTCTAAGGGGTCAGAGCATGACCAACAAGTCATTAAAGATCGAAGGGAAGCAGAGGACCTTTTTGTTTTTTTTCTCTTAAATTGGAAATTGTAGGGGTCCACAGCAGCCAGCAGCCCACCAACACCCCATGCTGTGTCCACGGCCTCCACAGGGCTGACTCAGGACAGACAGAGGGACACAGATCTCTGCTGGGGCTGGGAGCAGGGATGTGGCCTGGGGTGGCCCATCTCTGTGTGAACAATGGGGGAGAGCAGCCTCCAGCCTCCCCACCCTCAAGCCTGCAGCCACAGGAGCCAGAGTGATGGGTCAAGGGCAGGGAGCGGGAGACGATACTACAGCCCTTACAGTCAAACTTGTTGCCAGAAGGGGTAGGAAAGGAAGGACTCGAAGTTACAGTGCAACCTCAAGTCTTTTCCTTTTTTTTCTCTGAATCTCCGGGAACTCTCCTCTAAAATGAGGTGAAGATCTCCACCTCCAGGAACCCAGCAGAGACTGGAGTAGGTATGGTAGGTGAAGGGCCCTGCCGTGCACCAAGCACTTACTCACTGGACACTTGTTGCCTATGAGAGGTAATCCATCAAAGCAGCCCCACCCTCGCACTTTCCTGTTCTCTAAATGACGAGGGCACAGGATACGTGTCGTCTGGGGGCTCTAGCTCCTGGAACACCCGGCAGAACACGGTGCAGTTCCAGACGATGGGGCTTTGGGAAAGTCCGAGATAGTAGTGCCACCTGGTGGCTGCTCGGGTATGTGCGCGGCAGGAGACGCAGCGGATCCACTCCCATTGGTTTAATCAGCACCCACTGATACCCACTCTGTGCTGAGTGCTAGGCCCTGCACGAACCCCACGTGGTCCCTGTTTCCCAGGGCTCACAAGGTGGCGGGGGAGGGACTTAGACACGCTTATCACAAGCCATCATGAGTGCCACCTCACGGCCAGCTGCACAGGTGTGGCCAGATGCACAGGTGCCCAAGGCCAAGGCTGCCCTACTGCCTGGAGGGAGCAGGGAGAGCTTGACTCCTAGGAAAGTGGAAGAGGAGCCTACCTGGAGGGCAGGGTGGGGAAAGGTACCGAGAGCCAAGAGAACAGCAGGTGCAGAGGAGAGCAGGAATTTGCCAGCAGATGGGCTAAGGACTGTGCACTTCATCCTGCAGGTGACTGGCTTTTAATGTTTTATGG
>PVKH010015539.1:0-16104 GCA_004027955.1 Chaetophractus vellerosus | reverse complement strand
TATAGAACTTACTGCCTTAACCCAGAATTTCTTTTTTTCTATTAAAACTTTTTATTCAATTTTATCATAATCATTTTACAAAATATTCTGCAAAATTTCAAAATAATTCTTTTTTTTAAGATTTATTTTTATTTATTATACATTCCCCCTTTTTGCTTGTTCTTGCTGTGTTCATTTTTTTTTCTCTGCATTCCTCTGTGTCCGCCCATCCCACCCCCCCCACTGGGGCAACCCGCTGAGTCAGCTCACTGGCGTGGCTGCCCTCCTGCTCATGGGGGCTCGCCCTTGCTTGTGGGAGTCTGCCCTTGCCTGCAGGGGCTTGCCCCTTTGCCTGCCCACGGGGCCTGCCCTCTCAAGGTGGTCCGCCTGTTCAAGAAGGCCCGGGGACTGAACCCGGGGCCTCCCATGTGGTAAACTGGCGCCCCACCAACCGGGCTATACAGCTGGCCCTCAAAATAATTCTAAGAATAAAATCATACAGCATTTTAAGATTACTCAACACTGAAGAAACCTATATATAATGGTTTGTCAGGAAAAAAAATCATTTTAATTCATATGTGATGAACTTAAGAGTTTGATTAAAATGAGAATAAATAGAAAATACATGAAAAATCATTAGATCCTGTTCATTTTAATATAAATATTTATAATAATTCCCACACTCTGTGTATACAATGTAACAAGGTATAATTAAGAAATGTAATAATATCAAATGAGTGAAAGGAGGGATTTTACTCTGGAAAAACACTCAATTATAGCTGATATTAATTGTTCAAAAAAACTTTTTGAAAAACTGAAGGGAGAAAGAAGATGTGAATTTGTCTTATGCTCAAAATACCGTATCAACTACAATTTGCAAAGTCAACAGTGTTTTATATATATAGGTTAAACTTTTCTTGTTAATACCAATTAATTTTCTAGCTACTATTTCTTGGGAGAGTTAATATTCTAATTTCAATTCTAATTAATTGAAGCAGTAAACTTCAAAGAATTTTAAAAATCACTATACAAGGTGAAACATGCAGCATACATGTGATGTGATCTTAAGCCATCCATTACGACTGGGAATACTGCATATAACTGACAAGGACTGAAAAGCATGATTTCCTTCCCTCCTGAACAATTTTATCCAGGTTGGAAGGGCAACTTTGTCTTGTAAACATTTGTATTTGCACAAGAGAATTTCTCTGTTAATCAATGCAGTAGATCATTCATACTGAATTTAGTTACCATATGTTATTATAAGTTCATTTTCTTCAATGATCCTGTTTAAAATAGATTCAAACAGATGGACAGAGTTTCTCTGGACTAATGTCAGCTGAATAAATGAGCCATTACACTTAGATAGCAAATACATGTAGAAATACTAATTAGCACAAATATCATTGATATCATTTTTGTATTTACTAGCTCTTTAATAGTTTCTTACTGCTGACAATTAGAAAATGAATATTGCTGGTACAATGCCTACCAGGAAAATTAAGGTGACTTGGCTCTTTATAGTTAGCAATTTGAGAACACAATCATTTCAAGCCATCTGTGGTTTCTAATAGATTGTGCAAATAAAGTTGGCTTGCAGTTCAAGGACAGTGAAGAGAAGAAAAAATGAGGATAATGAAGCTAGAATTGAGTTCTATGCAAGTTAAATTTGTAATTACTAGGAAGGGCACAATCCAAAGTTCATAGCATAGCAAAATTGGGCATGACATAAACCACTACAATAGGGAGAAAATATATGATGAAATATTCAGATAAAAAGTGAAATTTCTCATGTTTTTGTTAGTTTGTACTGTTCCAGCATAGTGCAAAGTGTATGTCAAATAAGTTGGATTCATTGATTTCCCATTGCTGTATTGAAGTTGAAAATAAAAAATTAATTAAAGGTAACTATTTTTTATTGTAAAATAAGGAAGTTATACTTGTCAATGTGATAATACAGACAATGGGATATTTTAAATAGGCAAAGTCAATAGTTAAATTCGTTAAATATTATATGAACTTGCATGCATTTTATAAAATATTACATTTTATTCCCAATGTTTGCTTGATGATTAATTTTATTAGTAAATTGCTTTCTTCTAAATACTGAATATAGGTCTCTAGATTTGTAACTAAGCAATTAAAAGTTTACATACAACACCAGATGTGTTCAAAGATAATTTGTTTAATTGTGTTTTTATAAATAACTTATTTGAAAAGAAAATTCAGGAATTTTATATTCTTTCAACATATTCAAAGTTATAAGACATGCAGAAGACAGACTCTCTTCATTTCATAGCTTTAGAGCCTAACCATTCTTGCATAGAGGGAAAAATGCTGACGGTAATCTTCTAAATCAGGTTATTTCATTCCCAGGCATGTTTTGCTTTCCTTTATGACCTGGTGACCACTTTTGTTGATAACTGGACAATGCAGTGTCACAGTGTTTCACAATTCACATCTGGACAGTTTGGTTGTCATTGAAATTTTAATAGATAGGTTTGAGTCTTTATTTTATAATGTTTTATTTTATTTTCTTTTATTGGGAAGATTTTAATTCTGTAAAGATTTAAAGAAAGGTAAGAGTAAAACAATAAGAACTATGCTATATATATTTCAAAAATGTTACTTAGTTTTATATTCCTACATATAGAAATGAAGGAATCTATAATTCCAGGACAAATTCTAAGCATTCTCCTAACAGTACTTTTACTTCCCACATATCTCTTTCTAAGCTTTACTTTTAAATTCTAATATTCCACGTTATCACTATGTCACCAGCCTTCAGTGAACTTTTTCCTGCTTCTTAAACCAGAAAGCCACACAAAATTTTAAGACATCTAGGTGAGACATTAGGAATATAACTCCATAGAGTTTATCCAAAAAATTACATGATGAGTGCTGTGAATAAATATAATAAATGGGTTGAAAAATAATACAATTGCTACAGTATGAGAGAGGATAATTGGAAAATTGATTTATATAATTGTACCTTTTTCTCCTCTACACATAATATCAACTTCTCTAAACATTTTAACATTTTTATATGAATTGAAGCATATGAATAGACAGGATGAATATTTTCATTCAACACTGTCATATATGTGTCAGTGTCAGGCACAGTTCTAGCTGCTAGGAATACATTAATAAACACATTAATTTATTTGCCTTCAAGATTACATTGCTAATGGAAAAGTGAAATAAATCACTTGTGAATAAATAATTCAATGAGAGTGATCAGCAACACAACAAATATTTGGTTTATTAAACAGAAATACAAAAGGGAAAGGCATGCCCTCAAAAAAATATTCATCAGTATTTGAATCAAATTTGTCAATAACTTGAATAGAGAGTTGGCAAGGAAGCCCAAGAAAGTTTTATTTCAAACCTAAAATATACATTGAAATGCCATGGTATAGTTTCTCACAAAACTCATACTTAGTTATTAGTATTACAGAGTAAATAATTTTGTGGGAAATTTTATTGGACATGGTAGGATATAATTCCAGAGGAAATGTTAAAAAGAGAGAGAGAGAGATTTTTCTTTTTATCTAATCATAATATTAGATAAAAGCTTCCTATTTTCAATCTATTTTATAGAGCCAAGGCATATAATTTTTAATTTAACATGTCTTCAAATTGAACTTTGGCAGTGTATTTTTCCATTCTTTACTGCATGAAAATACACTTAGAAATTAGAGAAATTGCACAAAAGTTTATCTCGATAATCAATTTGCTATATCTATAATATATTTCTAAACACTTCACTATCTTGGCCATTCAGAATTCTCTTTTTGAGTATTATACTAAAAAAGAATGTGTAAGGTGCTTTCATAAAGGAATAATAAATGAAAAGGGATAACAGTGTTCCTTAGTTAAACTTACCAATGCAGCATTTTAATTTATTGCTTTTCACTTTGGCCTCTGAAGTATGTGAAGCACAGCTCCTTGGTAGAAATGTATGGAATAAAGACCCAGACAAGGCAAATGCAGTGGGAGAAATATTTTGAAAGCACTTTTCATGAGATTTCTTGTATTTTATGTGTTTAAGTCTTTCTTAAGAGCTATGTATAACATAGCTACTAACACACTTGCAGGAAACTGTCTCTATCAAAACAAATTTTAAAATGCTCTAGATGCTACTGAAGGCAACAACACTGAAAGCAGTTAAAACTGAAGCTAATACATGTCTGGAATTAGGCTTTTACACTGCAATAGAGACATTCAATAAAATCAATATTGTAAAATGACAAGAAAGCAAAATGCAGGCTAGGAAAGGATAGGAACCCCTAATCGATTTCTTCAAAATTATGATTCAATCCTAAATTATGTCATACTTTTTATTGTTTTAATTATTTGAAAAGAATATTCATTTTTTCAATTCTGCATTCAGAAGTAGTATGCTGGATATTGTTGTCAAGTGATAATTAATTTTTTATAAACATCATCAAATAATGTGATTCCTAAGCTGAAGATGTATCTTAATATTAACTTGAAATATTTCTAGGAATTACACAAGGAAACGTAATATTCTGTAGATTGAATAAAGAATGATGGAAAATAAAGTAAGATACTGGACCTATGGAATTAACTTAAAACCCGTTAAAATAGTATAAAGCAATTTTTAAATAAGTTTAATAGGAGAAAGAATGGATGTCAGCAACAAATTATGGAAGAATACTTGGAAGATCAAAAGTGATAGATATTATAATGTCACAGCTGAAGGAACCATGGTGCTGTCAATGCACTATAAGAGGAAGCCACAGTGAAGAGGATATTGTTGATTCAGAGAAATGCTTACCCCAAATGAACAAACCCAAAAGCAGGAAAAGGAGCAGTTTTAATTCTCAAGGTAATTACAAGTTTGCAGTCCCAGTTGTTGGGTTAAACAATTGCCACCCATTGATATCTTCTGCCCCAAGCTTAGAAGGAGAAAAAACTGCCCCTTATAGACATTTGACCTACACTAATTCCTGAGGCTTACACTCTTAAGAAAGCAGACAGCCTTTTTTTGTGCAGATATAGGTTTTTGGGTGAGCTACAGAACAGTGTTGGAGGACTTCACAACACAGGCAGGAAGGAAGAAACAAGCAACTCAAAGGGAGAAATACATACTTCATCACCAGAATAAAGTTCCCCCAGCTGCAGTGGAGAGGAGGAATAAAACATAGAAAATGTTACAAATCAAATAGTAGAGATACAAAGAAAACATGGCAAATAGAAAACATGGCAGCAACAACAACACCTACAACAAAAACACAACAACAAAAATAAAAGAATGATTTGGATATATTTAATTATTTATTTATTGAGAAATTATTTATACAGGGCCTGTTCTCAAACCATGATTTGTTGTTTTTAATCTCATCCATCATGTCTTTCATTCCCATAAGCTCTGCTACTTTTCTTTCTAGGCTTTCAAATTGTCCCTTATGCTCACAAAGTGTCTTCTTAATATCCTTTAGCTCTTTAGTCATATTTTCCTTCAATTCTTTGAATTGATTTAAGAGAGTTGTGTGATTATCATTGATTAACTGTCTTAAATCCTGTATCTTGTCAGGATATTTGGTGTATTCCTTTGCCTAGGCCACCTCTTCTTGTTTCCTAGTATGGCTTGTAATTTTTTGCTGATGTCTAGGCATTTAAATATGTTGGTAAATTTACTCTCATAGTCAATTTCTCTCCCTTGACTATTTTTTTTTTCTTTCACAGATCTTCTTTGATTTTTGGTTCAACTTATTCTAAGGTTTTTAAATTGCCCCACTTAAGTTATCAAAATGATATCAGGAACTCACTAATGGGGCACAGATTTTCTCCTATGGGCCTTAAGAGAGACTTAAAAGCAGGTTTTTTGTTTTTTTTTTCCTCCATGCAATTTCCTGAATAGCCAGCAAGAACACTCATCAGAAAACCTTTCCAAGGAGGTGTTTCTTTGAATGTCTGCTTTCTAGTGCTTCTGGTCTTGTGAGAGCCAAGATTCAAAGGGGGCCCTGCTAGCCAAATTCACTACAGAGAAGCCTTCTGACTCACACTCTTCCCTTGTAACAGGTGATAGGGAAGAAGACATCTCTTCCCCTCTCAGTTGGCTCCAGGGAGACAGGGTTTTTGTTCCTGCTTAATGACTTAAGGGTGGGGATAGGAGCCCTTTCTGGCCATCACTGGGGTTTGGTAACTCATGTTTGTTGTTTTGGTTCTTCATTTCTCTGCCCTGCCCCCCCAGGAGTTGTGCAGCACTGTTCTGGTCTGCTAACCCCTAAAGCGTGTCCCTTAGACTGCTGTTGGTCCTTTTTCCATTGTTTTTGTGAGAGAGTTGAGCCCTGCCTGCTTATTCTGATGCTATCTTCTCAGAACCCCTTGATTCATTATTAACATATTGAATGCTCCTAACAACCAGATAAGGTAAGCACTGTTTTTACTCTATTGTTGGATATGAGAAAAGAAGGTACAAAGAGGTAAAGGAAATTGACCTTGGTTGTAGAGTCAACATATATTGGCTACAAATTTTTTTACTACAAATAAGGGAGAGTCATTGAGTCAAAGTACAATGCTCACAGTCAGAAGGTAAGAAGCATTAGTGGTGCTTTTTGAAGCCAAGCATTTGTTCTCTGCTCTCTTTTAGTACTTTTGAAAAATGTATTCTTGATAAAAAATGACAAACATTTTTTAAAGGATGAATTATCCACAGAGAAAATATTTATCAAGTTTTATCATAGTAAAATATTTAGAATATATTAATATTTCTACAATCAATAAGAAAAATAGAAATAAGCCCATAGATAATTAGCCAAGAATATCATCTGACAATTCATAGAGAAGAATAAATGTAAATGTCCAAACAAATTTTAATCCTCATAGAGAATTTCAGTAAATTCAAATTAAACAGCACAATGGACAAAACTCAAAAGACTCTAATATAGTTGTAGTTACAATCCATGCTGGGAAATATGTAATTTAGTGAAGTCATTTCAGATTTGGAAGATGACTTTAACTTTTCAGATTAAAATATGTATGTCATTGATCCTAGATATCTACATATAGGTTTTTAATCCTAAAGAAATGCTTTTAAAGGAGTAAGAGGAATGGGACAAGAATATTTATTTCAGCATTTTTAATAATGGTAAAATACCAGGAAAACAAGCTAAATGTTCAAAATAATAAATGGATTCTATTCATCTATAATAATGATGACATGGCATATTAGGAAATAAAGTCATTCTCTGTATGGGGAAAATGTATCCAAGATGCAAATATTTCTATAACAGGTAAGAATAGCAAGTAAGTTGCAGAACAAATTTGTCTATAACAGGTAAGAATAGCAAGTAAGTTGCAAAAACAGAAAAAAAAATTTGTGTGAGTTAAGAAAAGAAATAAACAGAAAAGTTGCATTGCATACATACAGTTCAATAAATACAAAGGATATGTAAAAGTTTAGCTGTTGTTTTGAGAAAGACAGTGGGAAGTATGTGAAAAGAAGAAAGGATATGAAGAGATATTTTGACATTTCATATTTTTTTCACATTCTGAATAATTCATATAAATTAGTATGCCCTATATATAAGTATGAAAGAATACATGCATATATACATAGATATATTCTAAAAGTATATATATGTATATATATGCACACATATGAATATACATAGGCATTCATAAGTTTAATGTTGGAAGATATTAAATAAACTTTAAAGCTTAAAATAATATTAAAAAACAAAAATTCAAAAAATAATATCCACCTCTTCAGAAACCATGGGTGAGACAGCCAGGAATAATCACTAAAAATCAAGATATACGCCAAAGCTTACTTATCAGGATTTCTTCCTCTCCCTTAATTAAAATTCTCTTCTGAGCTTGCTTTTACAGGCAATCACACTCAGCTGCGGTTGGAAACCAGAGCATGCACAGAAACACAAATTCTTGTCCCCTGAACAACCCTTGAGACACAAGGGACAAAATCCCCTCCTTGAAGCCAAGATTACAGGGATGAGGAGACTAGTTATAAGCACTTGTTACCTCTGTAGTTCTTATTTCTGGACTTGGGTAGCACAAGAAGTATTCTGTTGCAATACCTCCTACTGGGTAGACATAGCTGGAGGAAATCAATACCACAAACTCTAGAGCATCAAGAGAACAGCACTCAATCCTTAGAAGGCACAGGATATTTCTAGTTACGAGGAAACAAAATAGCATTCCCTTACTCCTGGCATGGGACCGGTGGCTTTATCTCCTTTATGACAGACATATGATTATCAGAAAAAACTCAGCTCATCTCTAATCCTAAATTTAGGATACCTTACCTACTATTAACTTTTCCCTCTGAAATGACAACTTTTGAGACACTAGAAACAAAAATCACCTTCCTTGAAGCCAACATTACAGGGATGAGGAGACATTGGAAGCAAATGAAATGTGAGGGGTCCCACGACAAGGAATATCTGTACTATGAGCATATTTATACCATATATGCACACTTCATGAACAGACAATCAGAATATGCCAACCTGAATTCCCATCAATGCCCCCACCTTCCTTTATTTCCATCTTATAAAACCCCTCTGAATCTCAAGTTGGGTAGACAGATTTGAGCTTGGCTCCTGTCTCCTCTCTGGTTGACCTCACAATAAAACTCTTTCTTTTCTCAAAATCCTGGTTTCATGGTGGTTTCAATGTGCATTGGGCAGTGAGCCCATTGCTTGGTAACACTTCTGCTTCTCTTCATTACCTGTGTTCTGGACTTTTCCTTCAGATGAAAGCATGTTTGCAAAGTATAACTCACACTTCACTTCGGTATTAGTATTGCACATTTCTTGAGAATAAACTTTTGGAAAAAATGCCAGCATACCTTTTAAATTAGAAAAGTTTTTTTTCAATATCATTAGTTTCCCTGCCTCTCAGGAGCTCTGAAATCAATGTTAAATGCAATCTTTAGTTTACTCAGTGAAAGTGCTTTAGGGTGCAGGTTGTGAAATTTATGATTGAATTGAAACACATAAGCCCTGGGAATATTATATTGCCATTCTTTTCAGAAACAATGAATGGCTTGTTCTCCATTTATTTCTTATTGAATAATATTTTACGTATGGTGACATTAACCGAAAATATACAGTTCAGAAATGGTGAAAAAGTATGATTTTTTTCCATAGCCTGACAGATACCTGAGGCTGGTGGTTCTAAACCAGGTAATCCAGCACCAGAGAATTCCCACTCTTAAATCCTTTATTATTTTCTGGTTACAAAATATTCTGGCATTACATTTAGAAGATATTATAAATTTTTGTAGTTATTTTTAAAGGTAAGATGAACCCATCTCTTTCCTTCAAGATTTAATTTTCATCAAATATTTATGCTGTATTTTAATTTCTGAAATTACATTATAGTCTTCTAAATTGGCATTGTTTCACCTCCATATTTAGTCTATCTATTCCAAAGATTATGTATTTATTTACATCCCCTTCATAAACCAACCACAAAATCAATTTTATTCCATAAGAAACTGTCAACAGGATGTTCAAGATTTTTGCCTTATATCACATAAACACAATTTTCAAGTGTTTGTAGCCCTTATGAAGCCCCCTCCCATAAACATACACAAAGTTTTGCCTATAACTGCTAGTCCCAAGTTTATCTTATAATAGGTGCATTCAAAGAATGATTGCTGAATACATTTTGGTTGAGGACAACTAGCAATGTTAGAATGGAAAATAGCATCTCTCAAGTCCTGTAGTTTGGTTTATCAATTTGACCACTCCCACTACTAGTACCATCAATGTGGTAGTGATTATATATCTGCTCACAAGGGTACTTTAGCTTCTATTTGGCATAATATTTGAAAGATGGCATCGTCTATTTCATGACTAAGGGTAAAGTGGTAGGGACAGTTCACTTCAAGGCAAAGGGCACAAGATGAGAGGCAGACAGACCGCATGAATCCTGTACCTAGTAGTAACACTCTTTAGATTTGTGATTTTAAGTAGCAAACATATAGCATAATGACTAGTGTTTGTTAACAGTTATGAATTGCTTTAGCAAACATTAACTGATTTGATTGCAATACTATGAGTTAGGTGTAATCTTATCTCTGTATCTTCAGGCTTAACACCTAAAGCTGTGAGAGAGGAAATGCTTTCACATAAGATCTTACCTGTGGGGAAAAGGTGAACTCAGAACTACTTTTAGTTCCAGGTACAGTGCTTCTTGACCAACCTCATTGTTGTGCAGTCTCTTCCTAGGTGTGAGAACGAAATGAAATATTAATTCTAGAAGCAGTAAGTAAACTACTAAAAATGTGAAAAATAGAGACTTGTTTTTCTAAATAATTTTTAAGGATCCACTTTAATTTTTATTTGAGGTAATTTTCAAATATCAATAGTATATTCATTGTAATATAAAATAAGGTAATTAAGAAATAATAGGCAAACAAATACATAAGGATATTTATAAAAATGTGGAAATTCACTTTCCCTATTCTATTTCCCTCTCTCCAGAGGACCCACTGTTAACCTACAATTAAAAAGACGTATGTGTTAGAGGAACAGTTTGAGCACCTGCTTCCCATGTATAAGGTCCTGAGTTCAATTCCTAGTACCTCCTAAAAAACGAAAAAAGAAAAGACATATTTTCTATTACTTTTTCTCTGGTCACTGAGTTATTGAATATATTAGCAACAGAAGATTATCTAATAAACAGCAATTGCATGTTAATATGTGTATTAAATGAATGTGGTTTATTAGTCTGATGATATATGTGTGATAGCCAGTGAAACAAAACAGGCAGCACATAAATATATTTCTTCATATTTTTTTACAACAATTATTTATGCAATTGGAAATAAACTGGTAAATTTTTAAATCTCAAAATAAATTTCAAAGGCCCAAGCTGTTTCAAACGCTGGCTCTTCCTTTAAACTTTTCATTACACACAGTTTTTAAAAAAATTTTTCATGAAGTTTTCCTTTTAAGATAGAAGAAAACACAAACTGTAAAGATTTATAGACTATGTCACAGGATTCTTAAAGCTTGCTCTTTTCTTTAGATTGCTTCTTTTAGAAAACATTTTTCTTCCATGCCCCAATAAAGTTATTTCTCCTTACTGCTAGTATAGGTTTGTTTTTGTTTTTTTTTTTTTTTTTTTTTTTTTTTTTTTTTTTTTTTTTTTTTTTTTTTTTTTTTTTTTTTTTTTTTTTTTTGCTTTTTTTTTTTCTTTTCTTGTGGTGTTTTGATTTTTTTAACCTTGGATTTAAAACTTTTAATATCATTGTCTTGGGAACATGAACACACACCCTACACACATATGCACACTACACACATAACATTACTAACTGTACAAGACTGTCAAAAATTTTTACCACCTTCTATTAGAGATAGGTATAATTGAAATAAAAAAATTCTAAATCTTTTAAGAGAGTCAATAACCCTGATAATGACCCCTAGGTTCTGGAAGAGTTAACACTAAAAATCATTATGCTTCATGAACTGTCTTCTCTTGAGTGTATTGGATTTTGAGAACTGACCTATATTGTGGTAAAACAGTTATAAGGCAATTTAACTTTCTGTTAAAAACAAGTTTATTTATATGAAATGCACATTGGAATGTATTATACAAGTATATTTATATGACATACACCGTTTAAAGATTCCATAGAGGTGCATTTATTTGCAAAATTTACATTGAAAAGGATCTATGCAATATAATACCATTATTCAGTTACATACAGGTGTTTTATACAATTACAATTTTCAAAGGAAACTAAAACTATATGACATGATATTGTGAACAACTATATACATTTTTTCTTTAGATGACCATATAACCAATCCATAACTGATTAATAATGATAACAATCCCCTACCACAATGACACTTTGTGCTTTTTTCCCTATATATTGAAACTCTAAGGTGGTTTCACATATTTCTAGCGATACAATAAATTGAGGCCGTTTTCAAAGGACAGATATTCAGTTCAATAGAATTTAACCTTATATGTGAATACTTTAGCTAATATTTTGGATACCATATCCTTACTAAGTTACAGGATCATTCAGGGTATGTTAAATTTCTACTCAGATGTAAGTACCCTTGTCTTTTCCAGTTTGATAAACTGTCAAACATTTTGCAACTACTTAGGAAATACTAATTGAGTTGAATGGTAGAGTCAAATTAAGTTAATTTTTTTTGAAGCTGAATCTACATTGCTATAACCTGAAGGTATAATTTAATACAATTAATTGGTTAACAGTCCATATTAGAAAACTGGAAATCTTAGTACAGCTTCCTTAAGCCCTAATGTTTGTGCATAACACTGCTTTTAAATTGAAATTTCTTAGTGAAGTGGAGCTGTATAATATAATAACTGTTGTATAATTGAGACTTTTTTAAAAGAAAAATCTTTTTAAAAAATCCTAATTTGTGAAGAAGAGCAAAACTTGTGCATATTAAATCTCTAATTATTTAGACACAAATATTTAATTATAACTGATAAATTAATTTGGTAGAATTTAACATAAATTCAGTTAAAAAATAACCATTTTCTTTATTCCTTATGGTTTTCTACTATTCATGCTTTGTTGTTACAAGAATTTCCATTTATTTTTAATGTTTATTAAATTCACTTCTTCATGTTCCTTTCCACTCCCTTTTCATATTTATTTTTTCTGTTTTTAAGGATATGGCTTTGAGAGAAGGTGTGATTGTTCAGCTCATGCGTCACCGTGGCTGGATAATGGTGCCCAGTTGTTCGGTCAAACAAACACCAGCCTAATTGATACTTTGAGGACATTTCATGGACTTAAATCACCAGTGAGTTGATTGCATCTATTTTTTATTACATCTATAATTAACTGAGGAGATTGCCTTCAGCTATGAGAGATTTCTCATCTGATCAGTTGAAGGTCTTAAAAGAAGTGATTTCAGCAGTCAGAGGAGAAAGAATTACCATTTCTATTTCAGACAGCCAACTTCTCTGGGGAATTCATCCAGGACCTTCCTCTGAATTCTTGGCTTGCAACCTGCCCTACAGACGTTGGACTTGTGCATCCTCTTGGTCACATGAGACAATTTTTAAAAAATCTCATAACATTTACAAATATCTCAAGTCAGTTCTGTTTCCCTAGAGAACCCTGACTAATACAGAAAGGATTGCAGTATTGTCTGGCTTCTGATTTGATTATTTGCCTTGCTGTGAAAGAGAGAAATTATATGTTGGCTGTAGACTGATTGCAAACCTAATTTAAGGGCTATATGGTCATATCAATTGATGCACACACAAAAAAAGAAATATTCCAAAATGAACAAACAACCTAACTTGACCTACAGAGGTAGCAAAGGAAGTGAGTGAATAAGACAAGTATAGAAGCCAGATTCGCTGAATACAATGTGTTTTATAGGGTAAAAATATAACAATATTTTCATATGTAGAAAAATAAATTACTAACCAATACCTAAAGATGAAAAACAGAATGACACAAATTATCTTAATGCAATAGCAAAAATCAGAAAAAGTTGAATTATTTCAGGAGACATTAAAAAAAGGTATTTTGACTATATTCTTAGTGAATCCACAAAGAACATTAAAAATAATATAACAAAATGTTTTCAGAAATCAATTTGGTATTATTATTCAGAACTATTATATTGAAATTATTTTAATTGTTTGATGAACCAATATTTTCAACATTAGAGAGAAAATGCATTTATAATTTCAAAGAGGATTTATAGAAATGTAGTTCAAACTCACAGTGGATTAAATATATTTGAATTTATGGTGGATTAAAAAGACAATATGCAAATGACTTCAAAGGCCTAAAATTAACATATCCCAGTGGAAAAGAGCATCACTAGCTTCCACACTATAGTCTTTAAATGGCTGATTCCAGACCTAAGGCAGGAAATATTCGAATGAGGCTGGATATCTCCTTTTACCATAAAAGAAAGAATTTATCTAAGGCTATGAGGATCTTGTCAAATAGAATCAGAAGTAATCTAAATAGGTTCCCATTGACCAAAGTTACAGAAATTTGGGAAACTCTTCAGAACAAACAACAGCATTTCTTAAGAAATAAATTGCAAGAAAAAAGGAAATGAAGGAACAAGGAACTCCAAGATTGAAGGAGAATAAATTGACATAAAACACAATTAAGTGGAGGGCTGCGAAGGAGTTCTGATGCTTAATGTATGTAGAAGTTTTAATTAACCTGACTGTTAAAGTGTGCAAGTGGATAGAGTTGATGGTAGCATATTATAGTGAATAGCACCTGGTTTATAAATGGGATTCTGGCTGAAAAGGATAGTCTCCGGTAAATGTCAATTGAAAGAAAGCTAGGGAATGATTCAGGAACTGAATAACACAGTGAACCCAGAGGTGTGTGAGAATTGTGGTTAATAGTACAAATCCAAGAATGTCCTTCTGTGAACTAGAATGGATGTACGTCACTGTTGCAGGGTGGTGGGAATGTGGAGAAGCATGGAAGAAATACAATTAATGTAACCTATGGAATATAGTTAACGGCAATACGATAATATTTTTGCATCCATGCCAAAGATGTACTTTGTTAATAATAGGGGAGTATAGTAAAAATATGCCAAATGTATGCTATGGACCATAGTTAGTGGTGATAGCCTTATAATATTATCTCATAATCTGTAACAAATGTTTCATAATAGTGTGGTGTGTTGCTAAAGGGGTGTTGTACGGGATTTCTAAACATGTACATGATTTTCTTGTAAGTTCACAGCTTCTGTAATAAAAAATATATTTAAAAGAAAGAAACAATTACAGTGATGTTTTTGTTTAGACTTTTATTTGATTAAACTATATCCACTTGGGGAAATTTGAACACTGATCAGAAATGAATAAATTATTGTTAAATTTGGGGGTGATATGGTATTAATAAGTATGTCTAGAACTTCTAGAGATGCTTATTGAAATATTTACAGAGAAATGTCAGGATACTTAAAATTTTCATAAAATACTTAAATGGAGGTAAATAGACAATGTGTAGGGATAAAGGCTGAAAGTCCTGGCCAAGACACAATAAATTTTAAAGTATGGAAAAGCATGTATGGGAGTTGAGTCTGCTAGGTGCTCACATTTCAGATGCTTGCATTTTTCTGTAATGGATACTTAAAAAAAAAAAAGAAAGGAATGATATGCTTAACTCTGGGGACTTCTTAGATATGCTTTGCCAAAACGCCCATATTATGGAATTAATTACTCACAATCTAGGTCAGAAAATATATTGCAATTACTGAAGCAAAAATGGGTTGCTTCCATAGATACTCAAAAGGCGATTATGTTGACTCATATCATAAACTCGGTGTTAAGTATAGTTTCTCACTGTAAAGGGAAGAGTTAAGATAAGTAGCATTATTAGGACGGGTTGAACTTTAAGAAATATGTGTATTTTTCCTACTGATACCTTAACTCCATGTAGAAAGAACAGAATGATGCCTTTATGAGAGGTAAGAGAAAACATTTATAAATTAAATGTTTAGTTGTATATTTATTTTTTATTTGCATATTTATAAATTAAAAAAACTTAAACCAGATTTGCAGGTATGTGATGGCTTGTAGAGAACAGAGTATTTTTTCAAGTGAATGCATAATGCTAATATACAAAACACTTCTCAGCATAGAGATAAACTTTTTGACATGCTATGCATGAAATGTCATTTTTAGCTATATTTTACTTTTAAAATATATATAGGATCATGGATGTCACTTTAAACATAATTTCTGAGATATTTTAATCAGTACATTATAAACCTATGAAAACTCAAGCTACTTAAAAAAGAAATTAATGGTTTATGTAGTAAATTAATTTCACTTTAGCTAATAAAATTATTGCTTTATTGACTGCAAATGAATGTCTTTATCTTGAAAAATTTACATCATACACATTCAATGAATAAATCCTAAAATATTCTAAATACACACTGTAATGGTTTGAGTTTGATTTAATTATGAATTCCAAAAATATAGATTAGATTATGTTTGTAAACTAATCTGTTCATCTGGGCATGATTAAGTTATGAGTAGGGCGTTAACTGCCACGTCAGTGAGACGTTGAGCCCCACCCCTCAGTGGGCGTGGTCTCAAGTATAAAAGGCTAGATAAGAGGCAGCAGAGGAAGCA
>PVKH010015538.1:0-16058 GCA_004027955.1 Chaetophractus vellerosus | reverse complement strand
ACCTGCCCTGCCCGTGGCGGCTTTTGCCTGTCCGTGGCAGCTTTTTGCCCTGCCCACGGCGGCTCCGGCCCGCCCATGGCGGCTTGCCATTCTCAATGGCGGTCTGCCCGCTAGGAGAGGTCCCCGGGAACCGAACCCAGGGCCTCCCATGTGGTTTCCCAGCGAGCTCTTTATCCACTGAGCTATCTAGCCGGGCCCGCCAGCTAATCTTGTTGGAAGACACTCTCACCTTACTTATTTCAAAGAGTTGCTGGGAGAACTCTGAAATAATATAAGAAATACATAGTTATTCATAAGAGCTTTTATCATAGCCACACATTTCCGACATAGTAGGCACTTTTTATGTCTTCCTTTTAATCATCTTATAACCAGGCATTTAATATATAAATTGAATGATTTACATTCTTTGATTTTTTGATTAGCTTCTTTTGCTGATTACTTACAACATTCAACTCTCTTCATTTAAAGGGATTTCCTTTTTTCACAAATGGCTTTTCCTGAAGCCTTAATTCCTATTTCCATTATTTGGATTAGTTCTTCCTACAGAAATTATGTTGTTTTGCCATTGACCACAAGAGGACACAATTTCCCAGATAACTTTTTTGCAAAAGTTTGTAGACCAGAAAACTAACAAATAGCAAAAATACTACATAATTAATGGATTTGATTTTAGAGATGTCTATTTGATTTATGTCACTTTTATTAATTTTTGAAACCTGATCAAACATGAGTTGGTATTCAAAATTTTTATTTCTCTTTAAGATTTTGTATCTTTCCTCATTATTATACAACTTATAAATATAGATTTATGAAAAGATACCAAAATGTTACTGTTGTACTTAAGGGAAATGTTTCTTTCACATTAGTAGAAATTTGTGAAAAACTATCAGGGACCTGGAATTTTGCTTAATTTTAGAGCAGTGTTTGGCAATGAAAAACAGTTTTAAAAACATATGTATATGACTATTCCAAAAGGACTTTGCTTGAAAATCCGATTTAATTTGAGCATTCAGGATGTCTTTACATGGAAATTGATTTGTTTCTTATTTTTTAATGCACATGATCGGTTAATAAGTAAAAGTATTTTTTCAGAGATATGGAAAATAGGATACTTGAAGGTATTAAGTCTTGACAGTTCCCCAGAATTATTATGCATAATCTTTGATTTAATTTAATGATCTCTTTCTTCTTACTACTACCACCCCTTAAAATGGACTCATGTTATCTGTAAGTCTGTAAATGTGTTACCAGAATAAACATTTAAAAAAACTGTAGAACTATACAATACAAACAGTTAACCATAATATAAACAATGGATTATATTTAGTAGTATAATTATAATAATCTTGTTTCATCCAAAGTACCACACTAGTTCAAAGTGTTACTAATGGGGAAATCTGCATGTGTGAGGGAGGGATCTGGGAGCTCTGTACCCTGTGCATGATTTTTCTGTAGCTACAACTTCACTAATTTAAAAAAAAATTCATAAAACCCTGAAATTATGAAAACTTAAATTGAATAAAATGGTTTCAGGGCATCTGATTACTTTGTAAATTATAGTAAAGTGAATTATATTTTAACATTTATTTGGAATTATTTAATAGTTCTGGTGCATTGTCATGACAACCAGAATGAGGAATAAAAGCATTACCTTTTCTATTGTTTCTTCTTGCAGATAGATTCCTAATCACATTCTCTAATATCTTGCTGGAGGGATTGAGCAATGTTCCAAAAGATTTTGGAAATGAAGAAGAGTAAAAGACTAGAAAGAGAAAATAAAAATCAGGAGGTGGCTGAGGATGGGGGACAAAATCTGGAGAGAGAGAATGAAAGGAGCTGGAGCAAGTGAACAAGAGTAAGAGAGAAGAAGAAGAAAGAATAAAGCTTGACCTCTAGGGCGAAAAGAGCCTCAATGACAAGAAAACAAAGTAAATTAATGCACATAATGGGAAATATTTACCTAAGTTTCTAATCAAAGACAATTAGTTGCATGTCCCTTGGTGTGGGCATGTGATTTTTTACATCCCTGTCATTCGCACCCAAGTCATAACAAAAATTAAAGATCAGGATTGATGGCTATGGAACTTTTCATTAAAGATTGGTGTCCATCTGATGAGTATGCTCTATTCTGAATTAGAATGAAGCTGGTAACTTGTCATTACTGGGCTTCAGAGTGGTGGAGGGGAAGTCATCTGTGGGAATGCTGATGTCGTTGGTCCATGAAAGCATGCTATTTGCCTTGATAGAATTTCAGAAATCCTATGTGGATGCTTTGACTTCTAGCTCATTAGTTAGTGTCCATTTAACCTCCAAAATGGAGGCCATCCTAGACATTTTCCCTATGGCTTGGCTAGTCAGGATCGATATCTCTCTACCTCAGATGCTTCAGATTAGGTCAGAGCTGTAGAATAGTCTTGCTGTCACTCATCACCTACTCAAGACCTTGAGATACTGTAAGGTCCTGGCTTTGCCCAATGGTGCATTTGGGAGACCTCAGTTCTGATTTCAACTGGCACTAATTAAACATGACATGTTTATCAATTCTTTTTTAATTTAACAAAAAGACATTGATGTCTCTCATTATATTAAATGCTCTGAGCAAAAAGATTGACCTGATCTCAAGGACAGGGGAAATTAACTTGGAACAATTTTATAACATAGTGAGCTAAATGGTATGATAGATATCTGCAAAGAGTGCCAGGAAAGAGCATTGAATGTAGACTGAAGTAATAAGCATGCTTTAGCCATTGGGAAATTACCTTAATGAAATGGTAGCCTCCATGTAGGCTTCCAGAAAGGCTATCCCAGAGGCAAAAGGACAGAAAGGCTCAAAAACCAAATTAAGATGCACAGATCACATGGTTTATTAAGTCAATTTACAAAATTCAGCAAGAAAGTGAAATAGATGAGTAGGTTAATATACTAGGATAGATTGCAAGCAGGCAGAAAGACCATGTTGCTCAGCTCCTGGGGTATACCATGTTAATATACCCTGTTTCTCTTTCTCTTTCTTTATTTATATTAGCCTTTCCCACTGATGGTGTGGTTAAGAATTTCAAAAGTAAGGGTAAACAATGATGGAATGTGTCTGGAGCTAATATACACTTGCTCTATTACACAGACACAGGGCAAATATGCCCGGCCACAACTATGGCTTGACCTTTAGCCCGCTGAACACCTATCGACTTTTTTCTGTCTCAGGCAGAGGACCTATAGGTCAGAATGGATGTCAAAAACAAGAGACCTATTTAAGACCTCATGAATATACAGGTTCCTGTTTTAGTTTGCTGAAAGCTTCTGGAGCAATATACCAGAAATAGATTAGTTTTCATAATGGGAATTTATTAGGTTAAAAGCTTACAGCTCTGAGGCTGTGAAATGTCCAAATCAAGGCATTTTCAGAGATGTTGTCTCACTGAAGGTTGGCTTCTGGCAATCCTGGCCTCCTGGATTCCTGTGGCAAATGGCAACTCTTCCGAGGTCTCCACATTCCCCTGCAGGCTTACTTTCTCCTGAGCTCAGCTGTGGTTGGTCAGGCATATGGCTCATCTCTCCCCTCTCCTCCAGGCCTCTTTCTCAGCCTCTTGGGGGCATCTTTCCATGCTTCTGTGTTCTGCTGATTCCAGGCTTCACCCTCCAGGACGTCTCTCTCAGCTTCTTGAGGTTTCTCTGTCTCTGCCCCTTTTTTCTGTGTATCTGCTTTCAGCCCTCCATTTATAAAGGACTCCAGAAAGAGGACCAAGTCCCACCCTGGGTCATGCCTCACTGAAGTAATCCAATCAAGGCTTCCCAACTGAATCCAATCAAAAGAGTCCCAATCCTACAGCAAGGGATTAGCTTCAAGAACATGATTTTCTGGGATCCACCCAACTTCAAACTGTCACAGTGCCTCATGAATATCTCATCAGTTTTATAACTATTTGGTGCTTACTCAGTCTTTCTATTCATTCCTATCTGCTCTACTTACTTTATCCATGTCTAATATGTCTCTCAAGCTATTTGCTTTTACATTTAATTTAATACATACTCCTTACTTGATTCTTTTACTCTCTTTAGCAGAGTTGCATATTTATAAAGAATCCAGAAGGCATGATTTGCAGTTTTCCTGAAGGACACTCTATCTCACCTTTGGTCTTGAAGGATGAGTAGGAGTGAGAAATAGAAAGGGGAGGAGGAGGAGAGTGTTACAATCATTGGCATCATCGCAAAGACTTAGATGGAGACATGACCATGCATGACAGTGGTAGGTTGAATTATGTATCCTAGGAAAAAACATGTTCTTAATCTTAGTCCCATTCCTTTGGGTGTGAACCCATTGTAAACAGGTTCTGTTGAAGATGCTATTTTTAGTTGAGGTGTAGCCTAACTAAATGAGGGTGGGCCTCAATCCAGATTATTGGAGTTCTTTATAAGTAGAAGAAATTCAGACTTAGTAAGAGAGTTAGCCATGGGCAGAGCCAGAAGCTGGAAGCCAATGGAACCCAGAAGTGAGAGAAAAGAACATTTCTGTGTGATGGGAAAGCAAAGAACCCAAGGCTGGCCAGCCAGGATGCTATCAACTCTGAGAGGAAGTAAGCTTCTAGCCAATGCCTTTATTTGGACTTCTGGTCTCTGAAACTGTGAGCCAATAAATTATTGTTATTTAAGCCAACCTATTGTTTGGAATTTGCCATAGAAGACTGGAGACTAAGATATTGACCTTTTGGGGGACATGTAAGGAATTTGGTATGGCTGGAGGTGGAATTAGTATGGGAATGGCCAGAAATGATGCAAAGTTCAGTCACAAAGTGGTCATGCTAAGGAATTTGCATTTATTTTGAAAGAAATTGAGAAAACTGAAGAATGTTAAGCAGGGAAAGGACATGATCAGGTTTAAATTTTGGAAAGGTAAGTATGGAAACAATGTGGGGACTGGATTAGAAAGTGACAAAAGTAGATTTAGGAAGTTATTGCCTCAAACCACAACATACCTAACCTAAATCCATCAATTTATAACTTAGACCATTGTAGCGGCTATTGGGACGTGGAAAGGATAATACAGATTTGAAAGAAAGTGTTTGGATATAGTGAAATTTGGAAGCATCAGTTTCTTCATCTGTGAAAAGACGTAGTTGTATAGATGATTTGAAATGTCAAAAATATTTAATCTTTAGGGATAAGCTTTTTAAAAATGGAGTTTAGACATTATCTATCCCAACTAGACAGTTTTATAGATGAGAAAATATACTCTGTTTCCTTCTAGCCTTAAAATTATGAAACCTGAAAGCATTTTCCTAAGTGATCAGAATGAGTTTTCTTCTAGTTATGGAAATGGCTTTGTGGCCAACTGTGGACCTAACTTTTGTGCCAAAAATGAGTAAAATCGGCAATGGAGTCGTTTGAAGAAGAGGATAAGGGTCCCCTCCAAAACCTACCTTACATTTCCCATGGTCATTTTATTTTATTTATTTTATTTTTTTATTTTTTCCCATGGTCATTTTAAATCCATCATTAAGTTGGGGCTGGCATTGTCCTCTCCTGGCTCCTCTTTTAAATGGCAAAATCCCCAAGGTGAGGTAACATATTAGGTCACTAACACCTTTGAGGGAATTAGATTGTATAATGTTTTTCTCATGAGAGGGGGGGCTCAGGGCAGCTGAGAGACACTGAGATATACTGGAAAGCCCAGGCTGAAAGGCAGGGAAAATCATGAAGAAAGGAAAGGGTCAAGTGCCAGGGCCTTTGCGATTTTTCCAAGTGGAGGCATTGGCCTGACACCGCAGACCTTTCACAGCCTTCTGGGCCTGTCATTCAGTGTGGCTGAAGCTGTCCAGTTCTGTCTTCTGCATTTAGTTCTAGATAAAGTTCAGTGACATAGTGAGGAAGCAAGGACAGTCTCAAATTCAGCAGCCTACTGGTCTTGTTTCATCATCTCAATTCTTGCTAATTGGGAAGTCTTAGATCCTTGAAATGTGTCTATCAAATAAGGGATAATCTTTTTCACTATCAGAGGTGAGTTAAGAGAAAACAGTAATCCACTGTCTTTTTGTTTTGACTATAATTGGCCTGTTTAGATGTCATACTCATGAGTATAAATATTTCCAGGGAACATGAAGTGCTGCATGTAAGGAAAACAGAACAAATGGAAATATCTATGAATGGACATAAACAATCTCAATGGCCATTTTAATGTCAAAGCCAAAGTTTTTGATGGGGGAGAAATATTAGTTCAAAATACATTAATGAGAAAACAAAGATATTAAACCATTCTGAAGCTCATCAGCAGGCTTGGAATATCAGAAGAAAAGATTGTACAAATAAATTATATTTAATTTATTGTTTTATTGGGACCAATTTCCAAAATAGACTACAGTCTGATAACAAATTACTTCTAGATTTTTGTGACATTTAACATTTATTCATTGTTATTATTGTTATATTGATTCTAATATATAAAATTTGGCACCCAGATATTTTACAGGGACTCATTAAAATATTTTAAATTACTATGTCAAAACATTTAAGGCAAATTTTAAGTATGTGAGAGAGAATATCAAGATGAAAATTTGAGAAGAAAAAATAACTCCCAGATTTTACATGTGAATGCATGAGCAATAGAAGCTGTGATTACAAGTGTGGTTTAGCCTGTCATTTCCATGAGTTTATAGGTACAGTGGGTTGAATAGTGTACCTCCAAAGTTCATGTCTACCCAGAACCTCAGAATGTGACCATATTTGGAAATAGGGTCTTTGCATATGTAATTAGTTAAGGGTTGGGATAAAAATATTCTGGATTAGGGTGTATCCTAATTCCAATAACTGGTGTCCTTATAAATGAGGAGGGGACATAAAGAGACACAAGGAAGTAGCCCATGTGACAGTGGGACAGAGGCTGAAGTGATGCAGCTACAAGCCAAGGGATTCCAAGGATTGCCAGGAACCACCAGAAGCAAGGAAAGATTCTTTCCTAGAGCCTTCTGTGGAGGAAGGGGGAAACACATCTCTGCTAACACTTCAATTTTGGACCCCCAGCCTCCAGAGCCATGAGAGAATGGATTCTGTTGTTTTAGTCACTTGGTTTGTGGCAATTTGTTACAGCCACCCTAGGAATTATTATGGTAGGTCTAGCAGAGGCTGTATTGTAAAAATGTCATAGAATGAGAATAGAGTAAAA
The DNA here is from genome assembly GCA_004027955.1 of Chaetophractus vellerosus. Classification (NCBI taxonomy): domain Eukaryota; kingdom Metazoa; phylum Chordata; class Mammalia; order Cingulata; family Chlamyphoridae; genus Chaetophractus; species Chaetophractus vellerosus. The sequence continues at coordinate 8,905 of PVKH010015538.1, read as the reverse complement.
ACAGATCAAAAGGAACCTGAGCTCTTCTAGATTAAACTAGACGGTCATTCTATTTTAATTTATTATAAAATTCTTAAAACATTACAGTTGCAGAACTGGAGACACTGCTTATGAAAATCATGGAAATAAAATAGACTCCTGGGGCTAGAAGACATTTAGAAATCCTTTCCTGGTAAGACAGAACGGCTGTAGAGAACAGCATAGAAGGAAGTGTGTAGATTCTAGAGCCGGTCAGCCTGGGTTCAAATATGACTTAACCTCTCCCTGTCTATTTGGATAAGTTATTTATCCCTCCATGCTTCCTGTAAATGGGGGAAAATACTGTACATCATTAGCTTATGTGATAATTAAATATATTATGTGCTAAACACTTAACATGGTACTTAATGCTTGATACATATTTGATATTATTAATATAAATAAGAACTAAGATATGCCGAACCTTGAGACTGAGAAAATTCTAAATACAACTGGAAAGGTCTAAAGCAGTGGTTCTTAACCTTTTTTGTTCCACAGACCCCTTTGCCAAGCAGGTAAAATAAATACAACTGTAATTTATTTATTGCATACGTTCATAAGTGAAGGAAATGACAGATTTCAGTTAGAAGTCAGAGAAAATAAAGATAATGAGTTGATTTTTTTCAATTCAAGCTCATGGACTCCCTGATATCTTTCCCTGGTTAAGAATCCCTGGTCTAAAGGGTAAACAAAGAAACTGATGATCCAGTTCTGTTTGAGGAGCAACTGTTTCTACCTCCCTGAACCACTTCTTAAAATCTTCAAGGTGCAGAGTGATGGCATCAACTGGAGGAGGTTCCATCAGTTATTTAGGCTCTAGCTTCTAAGGAGCAACAATAGGAGGCTCCTGACCCCTTCAATTTCTGTATTGGGAGCATCTTCTCTCACTAATGACTCTCGTGACAACTGTCTGCTTGATAACCTCAATGTGAGTTTCTCACTGACATCTCAAATTTATTTTCAATAAGTTCTCAAATATACCACCCTATATAGACCTGTTTCTTCCACACCTGCAAATCAGCACATTTCAGCAAGTTGTTCACTTAATTGCTTAGGCTATAAACCTAAGTCCCATTGTAGCAGTTTGGCAGTTTGATATAGTTATGAATTCCAAAAATAGATATTGGATTATGCTTGTAAACTGATCTATTCCTCTGGGCATGATTAAGTTATGATTAGGGATTTGATTGGGCCATGTGAGTAGGGTGTTGGGCCCCGCCCCGTGGTGAGTGGGGAATCAAAGATAAAAGGCATGGCAAAGGACAGAGTTGGAGTTTTGAGTTGGAGTTTTGATGTTGGAGTCTTGAGCTGGAGCCCTGAGAAGTAAGCATACAGAGGAGCTTGGTCTTCAGGAAGGAGAGAAGGCCCCAGGAAAAGAGCTATTTGCCTGATAGTCTACACCTGGCCTTGTGGAGAGAGCAAGCAGCTGAACCTGGAGAGAATCAAGGCCCAGGAAGAGAGGAACCCAGGAAGCCGGAACCCTCACAGAGTTGGGTGAGGGAAGTAACTTATGCTTTATGACCTGGTAATTGTAAGCTCCTACCCCAAATAAATATCCCTGTATAAAAACCAACAGATTTCTGGTATTTTGCATCAGTACCCCTTTGGCTGACTAATACAGCCATCATCAATTTCTCTATTTCCCTCAGTCTACCCTCTTCTCCCTCCAAGAGATCATGAAGAAGACAGTCTCTTGCTAAGATTGGCACACTGGATAACCACCCACCCAAAAGTAGGAAGTTGGTTTAGATGCTGGAAAGTTAACGGAACTTCCACAGACATGTCATTTCCAGATCATATAACACTGAGACTCTCTGTAGCACAATTTAACACTCAACGGCTGTTTTTGACATCTCATCTGTTTCATTTGCATTAGATTTTTTTAGTCCTAAGTATCCTGTAATTACCATGAGAACCCAGACTCTCATATTCCTCATGGGTTCCATAAAGCACATACAAATACAAGTAATACTCTGTTTTAGTTTGCCAAAGGGCTGTTGATGCAAAGTACCAGAAATATGTTGGCTTTTATAATGGGGTTTATTTGGGATAAAAGCTTACAGTTCCAAGGCAATGGAATGTCCAAATCGAGGTATCAGCAGTGATGCTTTCTCACCAAAATCAGCTACTGATGACCCTGGTGTTGTTGCCACGGAGTGAAGCAAGATGGCCGCTGATCTCTGCAGAGGTCTCTGCCTTCCCCTCCAAAATCTACTCTCTCTTGGAGCAATCAGGCATAGGGCTTATCTCTTTCTGGGCTTCAGCTCTTTGAATCACTCGGGGGCTTCTATTTTCCTGCAGTCCTCTCTCTCACAAGGCAGAATCAAACATGGCCGCTCCCTTTTCCTGTGTCTGTCTGTCTGTGTCTGTTTATATCAGACCCAGCAAGGGGGCAGAGACTCAACCATCCCTCTCAAAAGCCCTAAATTGATTTTATCAAGTAATCTAATCAAAGGTTACTCAACTGCATTTAATGCAAAGGGTATCACACCCAGAGGAATAGATTAGTTTACAAACATAACCTTTCTCTTTTTGGGATTCATAAAAGTAATCTCAAACCACCACATACTCTCTTTGGAAAGGTACAAAAAGCAAGGGCACTTCCACAGGTCAAAGATACCTCAGTTTACCTCAGTGTTATTCTAAAACTGAATTTTAACCTATATAGACAAACAAGAATGAAACTGAATAATATATATTACTAAAAAATCAGAGTTTGAAGCCATTTACTTTAAAAATATAAATTTAGAGACCACTTCTTCCTACAAATATTCACTGAAATACTACCACTAACTGGATTCTGAAATTATGTAGGAAAACAGTTCTGGTCTTGTTCACCCAAATGCTGTGGCTCATAATCAGAACAATGTTCAAATCAAGGCATCATCAAGACAATAACCTCTTCCTGAAGACCGGCTGTCGGTGATCCTGGACTCCTCTGTCACACAGCAGCATCTGCTGGTCTCTCCCTTCTCTTCTGGGTTTCACTGCTTCCAGCTTCTTGTTTCTGTGGCTTTCACTCTCTGCCTGAATTTCAATCTCTTCTAAAGGACTCCAGTAAGATTGTTAAGTCCCACCCAGAATGAGGTGGGTCACATCTTAACTTAAGATTCTACTCATCAAAAGGTCTTACTTACAATGGGGCCACACTCACAAGAATGGATTAACTTTAAGAACACACTTTTCTGGGGTCCATAAGCTTCAAATCTTCACACAAATAAAGAAGGATTCATAAAAATATGCAAAATTAAACAAAATCCTCAAATAACAACATCCTACAAAAAACATTCATGTATTTATAAGGATACATTCATTCCAGACAAAAAAAAATTTGAGGAGGATGACAGAAATAGAAAAAAGTCAGCCTAAAGGCATACAATAAAAATAAGTAAGACAAATGAATCAAAAGGTAAACAGGAGTGGACAGTGAAAATTAGCTAAGCTACGAGCAGAATGTATATCCAATGTCCTATGTAATTTGTTGCAATCGGTCAGAAACATGGCTCTATGTCTAGTGAGCAATACGAACAGATATCACAGGCAGTTATAAGATCCTTAGGATCCACTGTGAAACACATACACACACACACACACACACACACACACAGTCCAAGAGAAGCACAATTATTCCTTGTACTGTGATCAAAAAGAGGATTAGTTTCACTAGAGCTCATAGAGAAGGAGGTGCTGAATATTGTAAAGGACAGAATCCTTGACAATATCTGTATATTAAATACTCAACAAGTTTCATACGGGTGAAGATTTTTGAGCATCTAGATTAATACATAGCATCTTGCTATGCTCAGAAAATATTGTCTTTCTTAACTGAGATTTTGAAAATTGTTGAGAAGTGATGTTGAGATTGTCCTCCTTGAAATTTTATAATAATCTAGGTTTCAAGTGTAGTGATACTCTCTTGAGAAAACCATTGAGCCGAAGAAAATCTTTTATGCTTAACTGGAATGCTTTGTCACCCCTAGTTGGAAGTGAGGGTATAATCAGTAACTAGTCAGTCATCAATTAGTCCAGGATTATTGGCCCCAATCTGTTTTGTTAGAGAGAGAAAGTCCTGGCATGCAGAGGTACTAAAATTATGTTAATTTCTCAAAATATTTAAATTTGAATTTAGGTAAGATATACATACTTAACTATGTTTTAGAACAGCTTTCTAGCATCAAAACTTATGCTGTCATAGAAGAAAAATAACTTGAGTTGTGTTTTATGATGGAGGTAGCTAATTCCTAGTCTATCACATTTTATATTCTCTTTCATTTTGAATAGTAAGATTCTCTTTCCCCTCAGAAATATCAAACTGGTACCTTGTAAGATGAGGGTAAAGTATGAGGAGTTGAGGTGTGTAATAAACTGGGGTAGGGAAAGGTATCACATACAGAGGCAGCCCTTCCCTCATATCAGCCCAATATGCTCTTAACAATTTCAAATTGGACCTTGCCTCTTTGCATCATGGCCTTAGGCTTAGCAATCTCCTGTGTAGTCTGAGGTCATTTTATCCCTCTCTGGTCCATAATATTAATGAAACTATATTGGGAGGCAGGGACTGTACCAAGGGCCCCAGAAAGAAAGAATATATTAAGTAGGATATACACTATAACAAAGAGATCCAAAGATTAGTGGCCAAAACAAGATAGCTCTTTATTTAGCTCATGAAAAAGATCAGATAGGTGCTCCAGGCTTGGTTCACATGTCTAAGCCATGTTGGAGATTTAACCTGTTGCGCTACCATCCTGAAAATGTGGCTTCCACGTGGACCAAGATGGCCATTAGAGGGTCTCATTTCAGTTTTGCATTCCAGCCAGTGGAAAGGGAGAAAAACCAAGGGAACAATATGTCCTCTTTTAAGGGTTCTATCTAGAAATTACGCATGTGACTTCTGCTCATATCACATCATGAGCTCTTAGTCACAAGGCCACAATGCAAATGAAGCTGGGAAATGTAGTTTTTAGCTGGGCAGCCATGTGGAGCATAACCGCCACAGGTTCTACTGCTAAAGGAAGAAGAGGAGAATGAATACTGGTAGATAACTAGCAGGCTCTTTTTTTTAAGTACTGAGACAAACAGCCATTATCCTTAGCTTCACCTTGGCTCAGAGATTAGAATTTACTCCTTGAGACCTAATCATAGTCTGCATGCCAGTTACACAGTCATTTTACTCAGCCCTCCACTACTGCTCTCCTCCCAGGAGCCTCAATTTAAGGGCATTTAGGTATAAAACAGTACAGAACTTAACAATATATCAACTGAATTCCTTTCATTCCATCCCAATAGCTCCTATTACTAATGCCCCCCACCTACCCCAGCCAATATCTGCACAAGTTGCCCCTCACTCTACTATGAGCTCTTTTCAGGCAAGGGTGTCTTAACCAAATTAGAAAACTGTTGAGATCAGAGCCAGGTCCAGGGTAAGCATCCAACATCTATTTGATGGATTTTTGTTAAATTGGTAATGAAAGTTAGCACAAGAATTGGATGCTAAACAGAGCAAGAAAACTCAATCTGATTCAGTCCAATTTAAATGTAAACTGAGCTTACATTATTGCAACTTTTCACTCTCTCTTCATTATGACATTTATGTGCTTGTTTAGTTTAGAGCTACATATAAGAATAACCATGAACATTTGACTTGGGAAAGGGGAGTCAGGAAATTGTTCACCTTCTTGCCCACTTTGTCAACCCCTCTTTCCCAAAGGAGACATTTAAATAGTCCAATAACTTCACTAAACTGTAATAAAATATATCTTCATGTTTTCTGACTCTATAATTTCTGTAGAAAATATATAATTTGCATGCATTTTTACAGAAGGAAAGAATCTTGAAAAAAAAAGAAACAACTTTATATGCTAGCATATGAAATATAGTCAATGAGTCTGACAGAATCAGCATGAATGGGGAAAAATAGACTGTGGGGAAAGAGAGAGAGGGAAGAAGGGATAAGGAAGAATCACAAGAGATTTATAATGATTCTTTTTTGTTATTACTAGCCACTTATTCTTGTGGCATGAATGATAAATGAACAATTAGTAGAACTGTAATATAGTACAATACATTGAAAGCCAATTACTAATGCTAGAGGAGCACTGAAAAGCAGCTTTTACTAAATTACAGTAACAGTAATAGTATGAAGGAAAAATATTAGATTTATGAAAGAGCGAAGTACTCAAAGAATGTACACAGAATCAGAGCTGTGATAATAGCATTATACTTTAAGCTGATGAAGAAAACATAATAAATCACATCTTCTGACTTGGAAATTCTCCCAACTGTTGGAATTTTATTTCAAGAGAACCTCTATTTCTGAACTAAATGCCATAAATCTGAGAAGTTTACTCACTTTTGTCATGTGAGCCATTCGGTAATAAAGCTATGGTAAGCCCCCATGAAAAGTTTACAGCAGCCCTGAGACTGGCAGTTCCAGTTAATCTGAGGGGAGCCTTTCCTCTTGGGAGACATGTCCTTGTTGTTGGCCCACACTGTCCTCTGGATGCCAGGACTCAGCACCTCTGACCTAGATGCTGCTTTTAGTAATTTTGGCTCTTCAGCTCTGGCAGTATAACATAATAAATTATTTCTTACACTAACATTACATGTAGGCATAAACCTGCCTTAGTTTTTTCAACCTGGAAGCTGCATTTTCCTGTTTTTGAGATAATGAAACAAACAACTTTGAAAACAATTTTCCTTTGTTTTATTGTTAAAATTTCACATTTATAAATTCATCTGAATTTAATTTTAATTTCATAAAAGCAGAAAAATAAAGGAGAAGAATTCTAAGTAACTATTTATTAGCACATGGGTGTTGACATCTGGTATGGCCTAGTTAAAAAAAACACAGTATAGATTTTTCTAATGTTCATATGTGTTTTCCTCTTTATCTGGCTATTGTAGGCATTAAGGGTGCAATGTATGTATGTTACACATGTACGCATATGTTTTTCTGAAGCATTTAAGAAAATAGCCCAATTTAGATGCGAGGAACTTTTTCTTTCACAGTCTATGAACACGAAGTAACAATGGAATACAAAATAAGAGTAAGGGAACTGAATTCAAATTGTTTGAAATGGAAATCCCTCCAGTAGCAATAGATGTACTACTGTAATTGTGGTATAAATTGAAAGCACGAGATTGAACAGCAGCTTTGGAAAGGTGTCCTTGAGTTTATACTTATAAAGGTATATTACCCACCTGGCCAATCAAAGAATGCTGGGCTGTCTTTGCATGAATTATATGCAGGCTATACCTAATTGACATGGGCATGGAGCTATATGATATTATATTACCTCTAGGGAAAGAGACAACTAAGTCAAACTCTTGCTCCACCACTGTCAAAGCGTGGAAAAGCAATTTTAACTAATCTGAATTTTTTTCTTATCTGTAACTTGGAGATATTAATATCTATTTTAGTAAGCATTTTGTTAGGAATGAATAACATAACCTAGGTAAACAGCTAGCACATAGTAGTTATTCAGTGAATTAACTGCTGTCCCTAGTGGCTTTGCCTTGCTCACCCCACACTGGCTGCAGTTGGAGGTGGCAATCATTCAGTAGAACAGTCTGCAGGACAGAAGGTGTCTATGTTAGCTGAGGCAAAATCCAGCCAAGCAACAAGATTGGATTTTTTGCTCTTTTTTTTTTTAATCTGCCCTTTATACTCATTTTAAGCAGGAGGGAAGATAATGGTGTAGGAGAGCTGAAAGTAAACACTGTTGTTTTTCATGAGCTTCTCTCTCTAGAATCTAAAATTCACCCAATTTTTCATAGTCTCGAACCCTGATTAATTGTTAGACAATTAAATGTGAACAGAGAACAATTGTAAATACTGTATAACCTGTATGAAACAATGGGCAGGGTTTTGTTTTGTTAGAATTAGCTCTTTTGAGGATAATCATATTCTAGGTATTAATTTAGCCTAAGTGGCTCCCCCTTAAACTATTTTGGTTTCTATGGAGAGTTTGTTCTGGTTTACTGGTATATAACTGTTTCCTCACCTTTTCATTTCCTGAAATAGCACCAAGTACAGTATCTAAATTTTGACTAATATAAATCAAAGCACATGCTTTCCTTTCAGTAAAGTCCTCTATTTCAACACGTGTGCAGGACTTTTCCTTTTAATGCATTAGACATCTGTTATTGCTAATGGGGATAAAATGTCACATGTTAAAAACAATAAAAGTTATTAAAAGCAGTTCAGGTCTTAAATATTTTTAAAGCATTCTTGTTAGAAATGTAGGGTTTTTTCTCAGTCTATGGCAGTTTCCAAGCCAGGAACATGTAAAAATGAATAAGCATATGTGTATACAAATATGAATATATAAAGATTTTTTGGGTCACATTTATTATTTTCTAATATATCTTTTACAAAGTAAATATTAAGCATTAAATAATCCTTATGTATCCATACACACATACACACATATTAATTCCTATGGGGATAAGTATACTTCTGACTAGTCAATAAATGGCTTAACATTAGTATAAGGTATTATAGTTATTTTACTGATCTTATATTTATATAAGTATATACGTATATTTATATACAGATGTGAATTGTGAGCAAACTTGGTTGTGTTAAAGAAGGAATCCCTGAACGTCTGAACTGAATTTTCCATTTCAGTGTCAGTGATATTAAGGTGCATATTCGCTAAATATATCTTCCTTTAATTTTTAAACCCTGAGTATTTGATGGTAAATTTAATCCTCCTACTTCTTACAAATTTCCACTTCCCTTCTTTGATGTCAATATAATTGTTTTATTGAAGATAGACTGAGAAGTGGGAATCAATCTTTTTCCAAAAGCCAATACACTCAACTCCCAAAGGTTTTAGATACATTTGAACCTGAGCAGCCATCCAGTTGATTTTTTTTTTTTTTT
>PVKH010015537.1:0-16059 GCA_004027955.1 Chaetophractus vellerosus | reverse complement strand
ATGGAGACAGCAATGTTGGTTGGACTGAAATATAGAGTACCACCAGCCTTTGGGATTTAACAGAGTTTTCCATCATTGTTTTGCTAATAATTTTAGGACAATAAGAAAAATGCAGACAATGAAGTCTGTATTTTCCCACAGTTTGGGAAAAACAGAGACTGGATGAGCAGATTCTTACTACACCCTCCAGGATTCCAAGCCTCTGCTAAGTTATGCCCTCTCTTAGGTAGTTTCACTCTCCTGGTTCTTACCTGGACCCACTAAATCCTCTCCTGGTTACGTTGGGGAGTTCATTTTGCCTGTCCACAGATCTATCATTAAAACAGGTCCCAAAGGCTCAGAATAAAAACGGAAGCCCTGTACTATGCTCTCCACATAAGAATGAAGGTATGCAATAAGTTTATTGTAGTTGCCCAATGTATTACTTGATTGAGTGATATGAGAATTTTTACCAAAACAAAATTTTATCCCTTTGAGAACATCACCACTAGCTTTTTCCTCTGGGACAAGTAACAAAAATACAATTTCAATTGAAGATGTCGTGGTTATTACCAATTTGTGATTCAGTGACATTTCAATGGATTTGTTTTCTTCAATAATCCTATAGAGATTTTAGAGGACATGCTTTTCAACTTAAAAATAATTTGGAAGGTTACCACTTTAATTTTAAACTGATTTGAATCTGTATATGCCATGTAGCAAATGATGATTTAAAACAATGTTTAAAACTCAAATTATTTATTTTTATAAGAATGGCTTAAATATTAGGGCTATTGCAAATATGACTTTTGACTTAAGCACAAAAGATGTTAAAAAGGAATATAGGCAAGAAATTAGAAGTGATTTTTGTTTGTTTGTTTTTAAGAGGAAGCACATTGTCTTTATCTACCCCAGTAAATATATCTCTCATGTGATGTGATTGAGTCTTCCAAGAGTCAACTTTCAAAGGAGGATATTTTTATGATCAATAAAATATTATTAATGGTTCCTGAATCAAAATCTTATTAAAAACAGGAATCCTCTCGTGGGTTTTGTCAATGGCATTACCCTTTTGAGAGTTATTAGACGGGGGCAGCTTCATCTCTCTGGAGCCTGCCTTGGCATTCCATCCACTGAATGTGTGAATGAAACACAATAGGCATTAGCTATAATTGTTTTGTTAGGTAAAGTCCACTGGCATTTCAGTAAATCAAGCTACAAACAAATTGCTCTGGAATATTTGTGAGCCTTCTGTTGAATACACATTTTCATTTAAAGGAGAAAAGCAATAGGTTTGCAAAATGCAATTGATCCATACTATGTTGGCTATCTTAACAGTACCCATTACAGATATAATTTCATTCCACATGAAGAGAATTTTTCCATGTTGTATATTACTAGGAACACAAGGTTACAGTGTTAATACACAAAATGAAATCTATAAAAGATCAAGATAACAGCATTGTATATTTATCCCTGCCTTAAAACTGAAATTTGGAAGCAGTTTCAACCTTCAAAACCAGAAACATATACAAGGTAAGTAAAAATGAAGGGAAAAAGAGACATATAAATTATACTAGGAACTAAACCATGAACCTTTGTTCATTTGTAGATCACTGGGCTGAGGAAATAGAATCAGTCCACCGTCGTGGTAGCTGAACCTGTGGCACAGGTTTAGCCTTTGGCTTTGCCTCAGGAGAAATACTTTAACAGCTAAATCTGTATAAAATTCATACCTTTCAATTAACATTGCCTGAGAATGGCTTTACAGCTATGTGCCCAAGAACAGAACAAGGTTAATGCATTTAACATTTTTCTAAAAAAATTATTTTTAAGGAAAGCTATAGGGAGGGGTCATGAGTTACCTTTTTTGACAGGTAGATTTCCAAGCAGACTTCACATTTCAAATGCCTACAACAAAGAAGGATGATATAACTTGGATGGGAAGATGCAAGTGTTTTCTCACAAGGTAGATAGTGATGCTTTTTCTTCAGGGATTTTAATTGTGATATAATACGAAAACATTAAGAATATTGATGATAAATCAGAGCTTCTATTTTGTTTCCTTTTTATTCATAAGCATTTCTAAAATTCAATTCTGAGTATAAAGACGTGTTACACTCCTATGTTGACCAAAGTTCTCCCATAAAGCTAGGAGCATAAGCAGTTATTATGCAGTTAACAGTGACACACCCTGTGCACAAGTTTACATAGCTTCAAATACCTAGTTTTCTTTCACAGCCTCTGGCAACATACATAAAACATGGATGGCTCATAGCACATATTCTTTATATATAAATAATATAATACATGTTTGTGTGACAAAGGCTTAAGGGGAATAGCACAATTTTTTCCTTACTCTTAGTGACAGTTAGAAGTCATTGAACGTCTTAGTATAAGACACAACTTCACTGAATATAACCTAGAGGTACACTGCCTACTTGATGTATTCTGTAAAGTAGAAATGCTAAGAGATACACAAAATAATAAAACTTTGACACTCTGTTTCAATAGAGGAACTCTCTTTGTGCCTTAGACAGAAAATTTTTATCTGTTCTAAGGTTCAAAAAATACCCAAATACTAAATATTTAGATGACAGTTTTGGGTCATTGTCAATACAGTCTCAAATAATAAAAACAAAAACAATAATAATAAAAACAAACAACTTCTGCTAGCTGCATGTTCTCAAGCAAGTTACTTAAGCTCTCTGATCTTCAGATACCTCACCTGAAAAATAGAAATAAAAATATGTATTTCACAGGATTATTCATTCCTTCAGCAAATATCTCTTGAGTCCTCATTTGTGCCAGCTCTGATACAGTCAATGGGAATATAGTAGCTTCAAATATAACAGGTAATTAATAAATACTAGTTTCTTTCCTTTATGCTATTTATTCACTAGACAAAAGCAGGGACTCCTTAGAAAAATCACCTCCATTCTTTACTTTCCTCCAGTGTGCATTATTTTGTCCTCCAAGTAAGATGATCTAATAATAATAGTAACATCTGACAAACTGGAAAGAACAGTTTGCTAATATAAACTACAGAGTTGAGCAAGATTCACCAAACTCTGCCCACACTTAGTCACTTATGTAAAATTTAGAATGTGAATTAGGCAAGACATTTACAATAGAACAATGATTAAACGTCTAATTCTTGTATTAAAAGGTTTTATGGGAGAAATAATTGTCATATTAGGCTAAAATCTGATTTGTTTATTGTCCATATTTTTTGTGCTTAACCCTTATGTGTTCATTTTACTTTTTTCACATTATTCTACTTACCATGTAAGCATTTTTTTAAAAAAGTTTTAAAGTTATTAACTGTTAGAGATCATTTAACATTAATAGTGACTATATGTAAATTTATTTAGAGCTTTTCATCTATCAAATGGCATCCTGAAGCAATAAATTTTTATGAATGTAAAAATCTACATTATACAGTTATTTTTTCAGGAGAAGTCTAGCATTATCACACTCTTAAAGCAAAGGTTTTATTAAATTAATCATATTATATTAATATGATTTCTTAAAATTGGTGAGTACAAGTTAAAAGATTAAATTCAACATGATATCCCATACTATCTAGACAATAGAAAATCTCACTAAACTCTTCACTGTGGATAGGGTTGTATGGACTAATTTACAGGATGAAAGTTAGGGGACGTGAGAGGGGACAAGCATGTATGTGTGTTATGTTTGTTTATTGTTGGAATAGAAATCAGGTAATCCATATTCTGCTTCTAGATGGATGACCTTATATAAGTTACTTATCTTTCACCTGGGTCAATCGTTTTAATCAGAACAATGGGGACACCAACATCTGACTTATTGGCCACCCAAAGGCATTGCAGTAAAAATGTGACTACGTAGTGAAAACTATAAAGTTCTTTGCAATTACTAAGTGCATTTAGAAAAATGTGACTACATGGTGAAAATTATAAAGTGCTTTGCAATTCATAGGTGCATTTAGCACAAGATATGAAAAAGAGAGATGGAGTATATGAGAAGAAAGAAAGGGAGAGAGTTAACTGAAACGATCCACCTTATTTAATGGTGTTATCCACAATAGTAAACTGGTCAAAGGTGGGAAATTCTGTCAGTTGGTTGCCACCTGACCACAAAAAAAGTCATTCCAGTGGTGTTTTGTTTTGCTTTGATTTGTTTTGCTAAATTGACTGAAAGGATGAGCTGTTTTGGCAACATGTAAGCATAGCCAGAGAAAAATATAACCTTCTTTAACCTCCATTATCTATTTGAATTTGAAACCAAATGCAGATGGAAAAGTCATTATTGTAGCAACAAGCTCTGTTGTAATTAAAAAACATGGGATCTATTTCTAAAGTAAGGGTATGACAAAGGATAAGGGAAGGTCTGACCCTTTCCATGCATTACCCTAAGGCTTCTTAGCATGAAAACGTTTCAGCTATTTCAAGCAGATATTCTGACCTATGACTGAATAGCTGATACAACTATGACAGAAAATTTTAAGTGCTATTAATTAGCCACCAGAGTACAGCAGTCAAAAGGTGAAAATTATAATAAATTCTAGTGTATCAATGTATTGTTCTCACAAAATTGCATAAACTCCAGCATTCTCTTTTAAATGGATACATTTAGACAAATAAATTGAGACCAAATTAAATCCACAGTACAATTTTTGTTTGGTTTTGTTTGTTTTCATTGGCTTGAATGTGTCTATTGATCTCAAATTCAAGTAATTATGGGGACTTTACATCTCATTTTGTCCCACAATAGCAGCCTAAATCTATTACCTCTCACTTAATTTTATTATTATTATTATTATTTTTATCCTGAATGTCATTTCAAAATGTGCATCAGTTTTTAGTACAGTTTACAAAAGCAGACATGGTAGGTTGAATTCTGTAGCAGGTAACCTGGATTCCATAAAACAGTGTTTCATTAAGTTTATTTGGCATTAAAGAAACAGGATAGAGTGTAGAAATAATCAAAGGAAAGCGATAAAACCGGTAAGAATGTAAATCGTCTATTGTGCACAATTTCTCTGTCTTACAGTCTTTGGCCTATCAGATTGCTTAAAATTAAAATAAAAGTTTCTAGTACTGGTGCTTTATGATATCCGTTTAGCTGCTCTGTTTCTACAGGACATATAGTTTGTTTCCACTTACAACCTGTAAGCAGCAGTCATAGAAATTAATTAAATTTCTTCTCCATTAAAATTACATTTTAAATTCACCTTTCTACAACTTGGATTTTGGTGCAGTGTGGACATCATCTAATTTCTCATCTTCACACGCCTCTCATTTTCCCTATTGAATGGTAATTCCACGATCCAGATGCCAAACTGCGAAAATATTCTTCCAGCAGGAGCATATGGTTCCTTGGCAAGCTTATCTAGCATCTGTACAAAAAGCTTATAGTTTCCTCTGGGTACATAATACTTCTGGCTGCTAAGAGGCTATTTGTGCAGTCTTTTCCTCACAGACACCATTTCTCTTGACAAACCTTTGGTTCTAAGCAAATTCTGCACATTTTCTTTTGTCCATTTGAGAATCAATGATATACATAAGCTTGCTTTACAACCAGGCGGCCGTCCAAGTCTTCTCAATGACCAGGCCGTGGGCCTGGCACTGACACAAATTGGTTTAAATAGAATAAGAGTTTATTTGGCTACCTTGATAAGCGACATTTTGTTACTAATGAAATATAAAGATCATCTACATTGTGAGAGCTACTTGTCACTATTATCAAGGTCAAGGGAAATGTCATTTGAAGGGAGAGCTGCATAGGACGTGGGTATTTGAAACCCGGCTCGTGCTTGGCATCCACGCTGCTGTAAATTGTGGGTGTGATGTGTACCTTCTCATACGCAACTTTCCCCTCACTGAAAATCCAGCCTCTGCACAGCTGCTTGGACAAAGCGCCCCAGGTGGGAGGAAGTAACTCCAGCACGCTTACTGTGGGGAAACTACGCATTAAAAGCAACTGTTCTGCCAGAATCAGAGGTTGTTTCACACTGAAGAATTTACCAGTTAACGTATCCCAGGCTGAGAACAAAACTTTGATGGTTTCTCGTCGTCTTCATAGCTTATTAAGTGTTGGGGTATCTCCTCTCTTCAGAAGATAATAAAATTTGTAAAAAGAAAATGTCTTTCAACAAGACTAATTATTCTTACTAAAAGAGAAGGCACAGGAAAATGTAGCAAACATATCAGTAACCATGCTCTATATATGTATGTATACATTGCAATGTGGTATTTCTGGAAACTAATAGTCTTAATATTCCGTGTCCCTGTTACATGCTATTTGTAAGACTGTCTTTTAAAACGAGGCCTTAGGGATAGAAGTGAAACATATTTCTGCTATAATTTTTTCATGGATAGTCCTATGATCTGAGATTTCTAACTAGCATTTTAATGAAGTGCAGCTAAAAGTGAAGGGATAGATAAAGCCCCATTAAAGGATGCTTGTTTGTCAGAAGGAAAGACACCTAATGAGATGTCAACCCAATCAAGTACAGGTGTTGAGGCTGGCACGGTCCACACAGGCTCCGACAGAAACGGGTTTTACTCACATAGAGAAGTGACAAGAGCAAGGCCAGCTTCCCCAGTGGTTGTTGGTTCCTCGTAGCCAGGGGTCTCATCCGTGGCCAGTGCCACGGCATGCAGCAGCCCTCTCTTGAGTTTGTGAGCATTGATGGAGGAAGCCTGCTCCTTCCCCGCCAAGGAGTGAGCTGGCTGAAAAATATGCCCTCTGGAATCACTGTCTTCAGTGAATATTTACATAAGCTTGGGACCATGGGGAAAGGGATGTACCAGAAGTCCCTTAACCTACTAGGGAATCGTGTTTTATGCCTGGCACCTAGTCCTGAGCACAGGGTGTCTTTGTGGACCTCAGGGAAATGTGACGGGCCACGCTAGGACTCCACATCAGCCTTGTGTGTGTTGAATACTTTTTTAATATAGCAGTATTTGCAAATAATATTCCCATAGAAGTTATTCAAAATAAATATGCAAAATGAGTGGAGAGGTCCTTGGTCAGAAAAGCAGTAAATGAGTTTAAATAAAGTTAGCAGGCTTCTTTACTGGAGGACAAGCTATACACTTCCATTATAGCGATGTGTGTTATGAATCTCTAAAGCAGGATACATTATGTACACTTGAGGATGCTAAAATTTTCTTTCTTTAGTAAATTCTACTGGTATAGTATGGTACAAAATCCATTTGGGAAACTCTGGTATATACAAAAGGTCTACATCAGCATTTCCTAAATAAATATATGTATTACTATGGGTGCTGTCAATAAGTACTCCAAGCACATGAAACTCTGAGATGAAATGTGCTTACTTAAATGCCAACAATACAGGAACATCCCAGTAGAGATGTAGTATATTAAAGACTCTTAGAAATCTTAGGATAAATAAATTCCAATGGTTTGATATCACTGAAGTGGACTGGAGGGACGTGAAAAAACTTATACCTTCCTTCTCCAAAGACAGATAGGTACTAGATAACACAACGAAGATATTGTTCCATACATAAAAGAACTAAAAGAACTAAAAGAGAAGAGACTGAAACCCCATGATGCCATATCGGAACATTAAGCACTCAAATGAGCTAAAATGAAAAAATAGCTCAATGGGCTTTCAAAACTAGAAATGAGAACAGAGCGTTTATGCTGATTTATTTATTTATTTATTTTTAGGAGGTACCAGGGATTGAACCCAGGACCTCACACATGGGAAGCAGGTGCTCAACCACTGGGTTACATCTGCTCCCCAATGAGAGTTGTTTTTTTTTTTTCATTTTTGTGTTTGTTTTATTTTTAGGAGGTACTAGGTGTCAAACCTAGAACCTCTTACATAGGAAGCAGGTGCTCACCCCCTTAAGCTACATCCGCTCCCTGATTTAATTTTTGTTCTTCATTTTAATTTATTCCAGTTTTCAAATTATTTTTGAGTAACATTTTGCTAATTTATAATTTTCTTTTAAGCACTGTTCATTTCTATTCAAGTTTGTATGCTTATTGTTAGAATTTGTTCTTATTTTCAATTTTGATTTTTTAAATCTCCATTGGGATGAATAAATTTCGGTAGCAGAAACTCACCAACTTAGAATAGGGTTTGGGAAAATTGTCTTAGTTCAAGGTTTAAGTTTCAGGATAAACAGTCTTCATACTGTAGCAAAAATTTGAAAGAACATTTTAGAAAAGTTGGATGGTAAAGAGTGGCTGGGTTATCGTACCCCAGGATAAAACTTTGGGATCAAAGACAGAAAACTGGAGCTCTACTTTAGAGAAGGAGAGACAATACTCAAGAGTTAGTAGGCCTATTTGCAACCAAAGAGCAAGAGCTGGTGCTAGAATCTGGGCTCTCCGGTGGTGACCAAAGCATCACAGGTCTCTAGTCTAATAGACAGAGAAGTTGATGGGGGAGAAAGGAAGTCCTTAGACAAGACAGGCTGTCAGCTGGCTGTGTTTTGTAAAAGAGCATGTAAACTGGATTTAATTTCATTAAATCTGAGCCATCTGTGTGACCTTAATCAAGTATGTTTTACTCTCTAAATTTGTTTCCTGTTTCATAAAATAAAGACAATAGTTCTTAACTCATAAGGTTATCTGAGAAGGTGAAATGAGATGGTCTGTGTTCTTCTTGTTGAGGCCACAGGAAATCTAAGTATTATTGTCATTATTATGAATATGAGTGTCAATAGCCTGAAAACAACCTAAAGCCAGCTAGTAGCACTTGAGGGCAAGGCAGAGAAGGAAAGGATAATAGATTCTGATAATAAGGGGAAAAGTTGGGTTTCTGTAAATGAGCCCAATTTTAGTAAACCTGGAAAGATGGAAGATGAGTAAAGAAGAAAGGAGTTAATGCACATGATTTTCCATACGCCCCAAAGTCCTAAGACCTGGCAATATTGTGACCAATTAAGAATACGTCCCCAAGACTTTAAAGACAATTCCAAACAATAAAGACTTAGAAACATATTTGGCACAAAGGGGAATCATAGGGATAATATTGTCCTCTTTTATTTCCATTGTACTATTATTTTGTTCACAAAAGAAAAATGCAATCTGTCCCATCAAATGGGCTTAGATCATTTTTATTACTACTTCAGTGGCATTGAATTCCAATTTTATTGATGGGAAATAGATAATAGAAATACACATATTACATGCTTGGTCCAGCTGGTAAACAACAGTTTGGAGAATCAGGCTGGATATACACATATCTCTCTGGTAATCCATTCTTATCCATGGGGCAGGCAGTGTGTCGTTCAGATTTTTAGTTTGCTCATATGACCCATACGAAATTATAGCAGAGACTCTTGGTTGTCAACTTCATAGCCACTACCATCTTCATTTTTCCTAATAATAATAATAATAATGATCATTTTATTATTATAAAGCTGCTTTTCAGTTATCCCTACTCATTGATCCCATATACTTTGGAGTGACTGATCCCATACTCAGTCTCAGGTTATATATTCTGAATATTAGATCTGTACATTTCACAATAATGAAATATTAATTTGCTATTTGCTGTGTAAATTATAAATTCTAAGTTGGTAAGCTTATAATCATTATACTTCAACCTTCAAGATCTTAAAAATGTTGATCATATCCTCCTTCCCTCCCCCTATTCTAAACCTTCACTTCAAGTTACAGTTTATTTTCATTCCACATTTTTTTTATTTGTTCTTCTCTGATTTCATTTTCTAGATCTGTTACACTGCTCAGTCCTGCAAAGAGAACTGGTGTCTGCACACTATTGCCTTGCAGAAGCCAGAGTTCTAGTATTTTGTTTCCTAGATCAATTTCTGATACACATTGTAGGAAACAAAAAAACTATTTGGCTGATAATGGCTGGCAATAGTTTTGAGAACCACAGATTTGCTTTTGTAGGTTGTAATTTCAACTTTAATGTCTAGAACCTCAGAGATGTGTTTCCTGGAGTTTCTGGCCTTTAGTCTACCTGAATTAGAATGATCAAGGGTGCTGGTAAAACATGCAGTTCTAGGCTGCCACCCAAATCAACTGTGCCTGATCATACATTCAACCTATACAATCTGTTTCTCTCTAGTGAGGCCAGGTATTTTGCATGTTTATTCAAAATTATTAGAAGATTCTTGAACAAAGTAAGGTGCGGGCACTGATTACCATGTACTCCTACAATCCATATTCTATCATGAATCACAGAACTAATCCAAAGGAAGCTACTATTAGTTATGCTTCATCCATAATGTTGAGAGGGGGACAAAATCTCATCAGTGAGTTGCCTGAGTCTAGACAAGGGAGCAAGATGAGGAGTTGGTGAGCAACCTTGACTAGTCTACTTCCTTAGGTAGAGCCCAAGCTTTCTGTTTCTGATATTTGAAACTTGGGGAAATGACTGATTTAGCTGGCTTTTCAGAATTCCTTTTTTTAACAATTCCATTTTGTAGCTGACCCAGCTCTATAGCAAAGATGTTTGCCTATGATTTTGTATTCGGGTGTTGTAATTTTAGGGAGACCAACGGGACTAAGTATTAAACGGAAGGGAGGCTCGTGTCACCCCAAAATATCATTGGTTTCCATAGGAATGGACACCAGTTCCTGGCATGAGTTCCTGAGTGTGACTGGAGTTCAGAAGGGAGCTCCATATAGGAGGTGTGGCATGCAGAGACTTGAGGGAGCTATCCACCAAATCAACTTCTTCAGCCTAAGAGAGAGAAAAGAAAAGAGGTAAATCCAATCCATGAAGTACATACAGAACAGAGTACATGGGAAGCAAAGTGCTCCATGCAAATGATCTATTTTTTTAGCCATATTGCCTCATTCATAAGTAAAAAGCATAGTTATCAGAGTAGTATTGTATAATTATAAAATTTGAACTGGAGTATCTTATTTTTCTAAATAAATGGCTGAAGATAACCAATGTACATACTATGAAAAATTTAGCCATTTCACTGCAGGATTTTATTGGTCCTTAGAGTTTAAATAATTTTGTCTTTGAGCCTAAATATAAAAATTAGAAAAAATATTCTTGACTTTTAATTTTTCAGTTTTGTGGTTATAATGTTCCTTCCTCTAATGACTGGTTCAGATGATTTGTTTTGCATTTACCTCAGTGGTTTCAATCTCACTCTTACGCGTGCATTTGAATGAAACATTTTTCCTGACCTCTCTCTTTAAATAAAATTATTAATGTGGCCTAAAGCATCTGGCTGTGTAGTTACATTCTAAATTAACCAGGGTTCACATATTTCTCACTTCAGAAGTGACTTTCAAAGTATTATTTTAATCTAAAAGGTGCTGATTTGGTTGCAGGAATTCTGAAAACACTTTGTAATCCTGAGGAATATCAAATTATAGCATTTCATAGACTACTAAAACTAGTCATTATTTATGTACAATTCTTTACCAAATACACATGATAAATACACTCTGTTAGCTGCATTTCATGCTTGTCTGTATGTAAGTGTGTGTCCATGATATTAAATTACAACTTTCACTATGTAATTATTGTGGATTCTTGGAAATATTTGAGAATAGAAAGGTATGCCTAGAAACATTTCTTTAACAAAAAAAAAATCAGTATTTAATATTAAATATTTTAAAGAGCTTTTTAGATGCATGCTTCATGGTTTGGGTAAGGGAGAACACTTCATTTAAACTTAGAAGTCACAATACCAGGTTCTGTAAAAGTGTGTACATCTTAAGGTCCAAGTCTATGTAGTCTTATAGAATTTATACGCGCATGGTATAATTCAAACAGTATTTTGTCTGGCGGCCTTCGGGCGAGTTCAAAATGCCATGATTGGTGGGTAACAAGAAATAGAAGCAAAGGGAAATATTGAATTTTTGGACACACCCACGTTCCAAATTCTCGTTACCTCTTCAGACACAGTGATTTCCAAGCATTCTATTCTACCTGAATCAGGAAAAAGTACAGTGGAATGTAAATAATGTATACTGTATTTAGAAAAACAACGTAAATACTTTATAGACTGTTCAGTAAATAATGTATATACTTAGAAAAACAATATAAATATTTCATGGACTGCTGGGCCACTGTTAAGGCTCGGATTAAACCTCTGGGTTTAGAGAACACTGTGTTTATCAAAACTCAATTTCTTCTACCCAATAGAATTCTGCAAGGTTCTGGATAAATTGCCATACATAAACTATGTATTCATGATACGGTTCTACTGCAGTCCTGTATTAACCGTACATTATATTTTCTAGCTGCTGTGCACTAAAATCATATGAACTTCAAAGTTTGAACAATGTTTTGTTGCTGTAAAATGTACAGAAAGACTTCCTGTCAAGCCCTTGC
Organism: Chaetophractus vellerosus; assembly: GCA_004027955.1. Classification (NCBI taxonomy): domain Eukaryota; kingdom Metazoa; phylum Chordata; class Mammalia; order Cingulata; family Chlamyphoridae; genus Chaetophractus; species Chaetophractus vellerosus. Next base: position 3,779 of record PVKH010015537.1, on the reverse strand, counting down.
CAACCTTGCCAATCACGCTATAAATGCATATTATATTCTTGGTCCATTAGGATTACAGATCGAGTCGCGTATTTCTAATAATAATGTTTACTGTTTGCAACCTTTGATTCCATTACAGAAATTAATTTCACTCTTTGTTCCTCTCAAAATTGCACCTCTATTTCTTTATGGTATGCTGCCTTACAATAGTTTTAAAAATCTCTTTTCTCTTTCTTTTAAATCACAGCTGAAATATTTCACAGGTCTGTCCTTTCAGTACTTCCGCACTACAGCATATCATTGCAGTCCCAAATTTAATATTCAATATCTATTGTTACATTCCTCTAAAGTGCCAGTAACTGCTCATATGTTCTAATTAATAGGCATAGTGTGAAGGCCATAACTAGCTTCACAGAGGAGAACAATGAGCTCACAGATCACAGCTGCAATCCACCAGAGGTTGGATGTGAACATTCCCTCCTCAACTGCTGAGTGTTTCAAGCAGGAGGAGCAGCTGGCAAGTGAACTGAACCCATGATGCAGGAACAGTTTGTTGGATCCATGAAACTCTGTAGATGTCAAATGCATATCAAATAGTATTTTATACCAAGTGGTTAACATTTTTGGTCCCAAAAGATACAGAATATAAAAATTGAGTTTTCCTAATAAACCAGAGACCGGTATTTTAAAGGAATAAAAGAGTAATACATCATCTAGAAATGCTTGAAGCCCAAATAGTAGCCTTAGGGTGTTTGGGGTGAGAGTAGAAGGAAGTTTGAAGGAGATCATATGTAATTTATTTTATGATCATATTAATGCATAAATCACAATTTAGGCCAGTTGTTTTGCAAATAAATTCTATGTTAGACATTCATAGATATATTTATTCTTGGACCAATATGGAAATCAAAAACATGTATCACTGGTTCAAAAACATGCCTGGCTCAATCTATCATTATTACATGAAAAACAAGGCAAAGTATATTCACCTACCAGTATAAACTCTATACTTGTGACTTGGCAAGTTTACAGTTGACCTAAAATTGCAGGCTTTTTTATTTATACTACTAGGCTTGGATTTGGAAACACTGGATATATTCTAAAGGATTCCTGGGCAAAAACTATGAAGAAAATAAAATGAAAGTGATAGAGTGATCAGAGTAAAGATGGTATGGTAAAAAATTAAAAAAGGAAAGAAAGATATAAGAGAGAACCTATACAGAAAGATTATAGAAGACAAAAGGATTATTTTAACTCTACCAAGTGAACTTACATTTCAATAAATCTCTTGTTTAGAATACAATGTTTTAAAGTCCCTGTTTGTTTCATTCAAACTGTCATACATTTTGACAGATGCTCTAAATGCTAGTCTGGTCCAGGAATTCCCCAATACTATAGTTGGGGTGTCAAGGTATTCAGTGACTAATCAGAGGCACAGCTATAACTAGAAATTAGAACTGCTGGTAATTCTTTTCAAATATATTATTTGTATCTTATTGGACCGAAAATAGGACAGTAAATTTTGTCTACTTTTCTAAAATAAGATATTCAGTTCTATTATTATTTAAAAGTTGCATATTACATTGGAAATTACAGGATGTTTATATACATATTATCTCATCTGATTCTCAAAATAACTGGAGAAATATTCAGATATTAGGTCCATTTTATAGGATATTGAAGAAAATGAGATACAGATGAATGAAGTAACTTGCTTAAGGTTTGTATGCAGCAAAAGACAATAAATATTTATACCAACCTTAAGGCTGTTCATTCCATTTGACGGATCCCCTCTGATAAAATTCTCAAAAAGAAGAAAAAGGAAAGGAAAGATAGAAAGAAAGAAGCAAGGAAGCCAAGAAAAAAAGGAAAGGAGGGAGGGAGGATGGAGGATGAAAGGGAGGGAGGGAGGGAAGGAAGGAAGGAAGGAAGGAAGGAAGGGCCTTAGGCATACAGCATCGTAAGAGTCAGAGTTTAACATTTATTTAAGAAATTCTCAAAGATCAAGGTAAGATAGGAAGTAAAAAAGGAATTTGAAACCTTTTAAACATATATTTAAGGTCTAGGAATTTATTTCCAAATTAATTTTCACTAACTATCGAATGCAATAGAAAATAGAAAATGATATTTTTTCATAGATTTTGTTATTAATGACCTGAGATAGCCCTGAACTTGCATAAACAATAATTTTCCTATTTTAAGTAGGTTCCCACATGAACCCCCAAGCATATAAATATTTTCACTCATTTTAATCTATCCCTTCTATGTCTTCACTTACTTTCTCTTTCTTCTGCAAACAAGCAGGGGATACACAGAATTAAGCAATATGAGTTAAGCAAAACCCTTTTAACATGCAGTTCTTCATTTGTATGTAAGAGTTTATTCTCTTTAAAGTCTGGTAATGACAATAAATGAAAATATTTTCCACTCATGATTTTTGCATATCAGCAGTAGTAGAACTTAATGACCACAAAAGATATCAACATCCTTTTGACCCAAAAATGTGGCAGCTAGTTCTCACTGGTCAGTCTGGGAGCTTGCCATTATTGGCATATTATTTAAGTTAACCACATTTGAACCAAATATATCCATCCGTACAACCCTGAAAAGATGTGCATTTATGAAGATCCACTGCTTTACCCTAAATCTGTCCAATTGTGTCATGATTGTTGATTAGGTTTGAACAACACAAATTAGGAACTGTCTCTGGATTGATTACTGCAATTTGTTAATTACAGCAATTCAATATATTTTTTAGAGGAGCTAATACTAATATTCTTTTTACATGCTACATGAAATTTTCAAAGGTTTCTTTGCAAATAATATTTTATGAAATCAGACGGTATAAACAAAAACTTTGCCCTCTGTTTATTAACTATTGAAACCATTTCAAATGAGTGGAGATTAGTTTTCCATCTATAAAATGGGTCTAATCAGCATAAGTTTATACCATTACAATGTTGTTATTAATCTAAAATGAAATAATATATATAGACGTATTTTCCAAGCCAGGCCACACATTTGAATCCTGATTGTTATTGTGCAGTGAATGGTATCTGTTTGCCTATTTCCTCCTGACAATCAGCTAGCTCACTATTTATCTTATGTTCAAAGCATTTACTTATGTCCCCTGACACTAAGACTATTGTAAGTATTATTTCCTGCCAGAGCTCTCCTCTATCCTTCCTCTTAACAGCCAGCTTTATTTTCTGCTTTCAGAACATTCAAATGCACTAACTCTATAATACGTTTTAATTGTGTTTACTCCTTTTGTTACATTCTTCCCTTGTTTTTCTTTATTTCTTCCTTTCTTTTCAACTTTGGCTGGTTTTTATAGACACTTTGCCCTTCAAGGGAAAAGGCTCAGTCAGAATAGTACCTGTGGAACAACTTTGATAAGCTGTAAGTCGCTGCATACATACATAGAGTAGTGCTACTGTCCATCTAGAACAGTCTTTGCTTCAGGATTTCTGACTCCTAAGCGATCTTATCAGTGGTCTCCCTGCTGAGTGCTCTGGAGTTGCTTCATTATCCCCAAAAAGAACTCGGGATAGTGTTACTGGATTTAACCTAAGGGTTCTTGACTATGCTGCAGAAATGAATTTCAAGAGCACTTCGGGTTAGTGAAGCCAGTAATTTATTAAGGTGGGGAGAGAAGAGAAATGCGAGAAAATAGCAGATCACGGGGCTCCAGTAGAGGGTAAGGGGCTGAAGAATGGTAAAGAGGACTGATTTAAAGACTACAATTTCCCATTACAGATTATAAATGCCCAGGTTTTACTTGCATGTGGATCCGCGCA
>PVKH010015536.1:0-16059 GCA_004027955.1 Chaetophractus vellerosus | reverse complement strand
CTTCTGTCACATGGCTGGATCAAATTTGACTGAGTTCTTTCTCCCGGTGTATCTGGTGTATCTTCTTGAGTGAGTGTCCATTTATATCAGAACCATCAAGGGGGCTGGGACGCAACCTGAGTCATGTCCTCTGATATAGTCAAATCAAAAGCCCAAATCTTAGCAAGTAATCTAATCAAAGACATCTCAGCTGAATTTAATGCAATCAAAGGGTATCACATGAAGAGGAATAGATTAGTTTACAAACATATTCCCTTTTTGGGATTCATAAAAAATCTCAAATTGTGGCACTAGTAAAACATTATATAGTGAGTACCTGGCAAAATGCATCTACTCTATTTTCACTTTAATTTTTATTTATAACTTATATGTACTATATAACAACATTGTTATATGTAATAAACTATAAACATTTATAATTTAAATATATAAAAATAATAATATTCATATATTTTGTGATTCTATATTACATAATGACACAACCACCATTTTTATTAAACTCCTATTTCCATTACAATTCTAGCAGTAATATGTTTACTGTATGCTTCTATTTTTTCTTTTCTTTGTCATTATCAGCAAGCCTTTATGAACTATAATTAAACTGAATTTCTTCCTTCCTGAAGAACATCTAAGGTATCAAAATTAACTATTACATAGTCATCTTTGTAATTCAGGAAGATGGTGTCCACCCAGAACCTGTCCCTTCCTTCGCCCCCACAACTAGCCCTTTTCTGAGGTTTTGTTATTGTTATTTTATTTGTTCAGCAAATTATGAAGCTAGAACATAGAGGCTTATTTTGCACAGGCTTATTGATTTTCAAAATATTCATTTCAGATTATGCTATATGATTAGTTTGCAGGCATTGATGACCATGGAGTGTGAGCTTGGTGGACGTAATTTCTTCCCCTTCTGTTTTCTACCAGTTTCTAGGAATTCTAGATGAATTATACTAATTTTAGAGAACTCCCATCCATATCTAAAGATCTTTTCTTTAGTTTTGTAGTCAGAAAGTCCAGTTTTCTTTCTAATCTAACTTTATATAATCTTAATTCTTTTCTCTGTAATTTTTCATAGGTTGAAGAGGTGCGTTTTAATGCTAAAAAGTAATATTTGCAGCTAAGGGAAAGATGATGCTCATTAAATGAAGTGTGGCATTAAATATTACTGTAAGCCTTTGAAACTTCTTTCCACTGTGATTTACATCAACTTGTAAGCAACCACCTTCACAAACGTGTGTCCAACTACAGTACTGTTTGGAACTAAAAGATGGGTATTTGCCTAGTCTCTCTTTCCAAAAAAAGGATACATGTTACTTGACTGAATGGTGGTAATTACATTTAATCACTCTTGAATCAAGTAATGAACCTACTGGAAGTCTGTGACCTTTTTAAGACTTGAGCTTCAAAAGACTCCCCATGTGAGGTCTATTCACATAAACTTAAGTACTTCTAAAGAGAGGGGGAAATCTCCATCTTACCCTTAATTTTTTTTTTTTCGGTTGAGGAAATGACAATTAAGCTTCAACAGGATTTTGAGATTATCATAACTTCTTCTCAGAGGGTGTATTAGTCAGCCAAAGGGGTGCTGATGCAAAATTTGGTACTGCGGAATGGAGAAGTGCTTTTGCAATTACCAAAATTGGTTTAATAAATGGGTAAGGGGTATTTTTGGGGGGAATTGTGAGATGCTTGATAGAAAAGACCTACAGTGCTTTGAAGTTGACAATAATATGGACTCTAAAGAGACTTGTTATGAGGACTCAGAAGTAAATGATGAAACTATTATTGGAAACTGGCAGAAAGGCAATCTGTGTTTTAAAGTCACAGAAAGGGGCCGGCTCGATAGCCCAGTGGATAGGGCGCCGGCATACCACATGGGAGGCCCTGGGTTCGATTCCCAGGGACCTCTCCTAGCGGGCAGACCGCCTTGAGAATGGCAAGCCGCCATGGGCTGGCCGGAGCCGCCGTGGGCAGGGCAAGAAGCTGCCACGGACATGGCAAGAGCCGCCGCGGGCAGGGCAGGTCGCCCGCGGATGGAGCGCAGCCAGCCACCCGTGAACTGAAAGCCGGCCGTGATCAGACGCAGATACCGCCCACAAGCAGGGAAAGCTGTGCCTGCACAGTGACCACTCTCGGTGCATCGCCGCAGTGGGGGGGAGGGGGAGATATGTAATAAAATAAATCTTTAAAAAAAAAAAAGTCACAGAAAACTTAGCAAGATTAACTCCTGATGTTTTATGGAAGGCAGAATTTGAAAATGGTGAGCATGGGCATTTAGCTGAAGAACTTTCCAAAGTAAACTCGGAGAATGTGGCTTGGCTTCTCCTTGCAACTTATAGCAAAATGATAGATGAATGAGATAAGTGGAGGACTGAACTGTTGGGCACAAAGAAATCAGAAACTGATTCTGGAAATTTCAAGTCTCTGGAAATCAAGCTCCCAGATGATAGTGTCCCATTTAAGGACTTAACTAAACTTAGAACTTGTAAATCAGGATTGAAGATGCACTTATCTAGGAAAGGTTTGTGGAAAGTCTTACTGTCTGATGGCGTGGAGCTCTGCTTCTTGCATGCTAAACTAACAAGCTTTTTGAGAGAGCTGTATGAACAAAACCACTGTCAGCTTGGACTAAAAGGAGTTTTTGAGCTGGAACCCTGGGAAGTAAGCACACAGAGGAGCTTGGTCATGAGGAAGGAGAGAAGGCCCTGGGAAAAGGTCTGACAGTTCACAGCTGGCTTTGTGGAGAGAACAAAACAGCTGAGCCTGGAGAGAATTGAGGCCTGGGGAGAGAGACAAAGTCTAGAGAGCCTGACCATGGAGCTTTAAGAGGAAGAGGAAGGCTGAGTGTCAGCAGCCATCTTGCTCCAACATGTGGCAACAGACTTTGGTGAGGGAAGTAACTTATGCTTTATGGCCTGATAACTGTAATCTTCTACCCCAAATAAATACCCTTTATAAAAGCCAATAGATTTCTGGTATTTTGCATCAGCACCCCTTTGGCTGATTAATACAGATGGCAAACTTGAAAGGTAGAGCTTGATGGCTCTGGCACATAATGTTATCCTCTGTGTAATTTAGGCAGGACTGTGACCTAAAACTCTGTCTTTTTGAAGTGATTTCATTGTCCTCCCATCAGGTCAACTCTCATTACAAGAAACAATCAATTGAGATTGTAAGGAGGCATTAACATGCCAAAATAAACATTATTTTTTGAGCAGGAAATGCAAATTACTTCCACTTTTTTTTTTACTCCATTTGGTAATTTCAGATTTAATTAAGTAATTAAGTAATTGGACATAGTTCTCAGTGGAGAAGGACAAATAAAATAATCTTGGCTTGAGTGACCATTTTAATAAAGTGAGTGTCTTCCTCTCCATAAGTTTTATTGTAATTAATTCATTTCAACTGAGAGTTGGAATCATTCTCATCTTAAAACATCTCATAGTTGAACTCACTACCAAAAAATTAAAATAAAAATTAACACAGTAAGATGAGTAAAAGAACGAGACCTAAATATAAGCAGTCATAGAACAGAAGCCAAAATTTTGAGCTTCCAAAATTGTGTATGTGTTTAAGCTATCGATTACTATCAATATATATTTAGTGCCAAGCATTATAATAAACAGAAATAAAATTATGTGAAAGATTTAGAATATGATTTTCTGTTGTTAATGATCTAAGGGACATTTCTTTTCTAAAAATTATTCATTAATGCTGTGGTTGGAAGTTTTCAAAGTCTACCTACAGTCCTAAAATATTTGGAAGGTGTATTAATTCATTTATTCAGAAAATATTTATTGAGTAAATATTACATTCCAACTCCTTTTTAAGTGTGGCATATAAGTCATGAGCAGGATATGTGTTATCCTTGTCCCCAAAGAACTTACAAACTTAAGTTTTTAAGAATTCCTTGACTGTAAAGGCAAATTCAAGGAAAACTTCCAACATACTTTGTAGATCCATTTAATTCACATTTGCAATTATCTACAAGCTTGGGCATTCTAGAGATCCTCCAAACTGATGCTTCTCTGAAAGTTTCTGGTTGAGAACCCATCCTAAATTTATACCCAAAGTCAAGTTTACATGGAGGCTGAATAATGGTGTTATTTGAAGGGCATTAAGCTGGCATTTTACTTAGAAATAGCTCCTCTACCAGATTTACCGGATGATTGCATTACCACATGTAGAGATATGTTACTTTGTATTGACAAATACCTTTCCTCTGACTTTCTTTTCAAATACGATAAATAACTCTCTATCATCTTAGTTTGAAATAATATACCATATAGCCCTCCTCTGCAATGTGAAAGAGCCAGGTCTCATGGGGCCCTTGGGAAGCTGAGCTAGAAAGGAGTTCAGGGAATGGAGGAGACTGCTGATAGTGCAGCTCCTGGAGAAATTTTCTGCAAAACTGTTATCAGTGCTGTCTGAAAGAATGCACATGAAATGGATGCTTCTAGAAATCATATGCATTAATATTATTGTAACAATAGAGAGTGCCAATAGTAAGAAAATTACTGACTGATTTGGGTTCAGAACGAAAGCTTCCAAAAATGCTTGATTTTTTGCTATTTATCTTTATTAATTAATTTATTTTTCATGGCCTAGCATATGGTCTATCTGGAGAATGTTGCATGTGCACTTGAGAATAATATATATTCTGTTATTTTGTGGAGTGTTCTAGCGATACCTGTCTGTTCTAATTGGTTTACAGTGTTATTCAAGTCTTATTATTTGTTGCTCTTCTGCCTAGGTTTTCTATTCGTTATTGAAAGTGAGGTATTAAGTCACCAATTATTATGGTTGAAGTGCCCATCTCTCTCCCTTCTATTTCTGTCAATTTTAGCTGCATGTATTTTGGTGCTCCTTTATTAGGTGTTTTATGTTTATATTTATTATATTTTCCTGATGGATTGGGATTTTTATAATTATAATTATCCTGATTTTTGCTTAGGTTTATCCAGTGCCTGATAGCTAGTGGAACAAAAGATTTTGACTACTTCTAATAAAGGTATTAGGTATTTTCCTTATTATCTCTCTCATCTTTCTCCCTTAATCTCTTTGCAAATTCTCTTCCAAAGATGAAATATTTTTGATATAATATACATGGATGAGATTTGAGAAGACATGTGATAAAAACATTATCCAGAAAAAGGGCTTAGCATTTGCTGTCGTCCATCTAGAACGCTCTGCCCCCAGGCTTTCATGTGACTGCTGTCTTGTAGTCAGTCAGGTCTCAGCTCACATCACCTGCTTTGTGAGGCCCTTCCTGGGCACCAGTGATAACATCACTGCCCTTACCTCATAGCTTGCCATCATCACGGATACAGTCTATTCCATTATTCTGTTTTCTATTCTTAGTGTTTATTACTACCTTGAATTATTCTCTCTTTAATTTGTTTACTTCTTCATTAACTGTTTCCCACATTAGTAAATAAGCTCCATGAACTCACGGATATCCACATTGTTCAGTGCCTGAAGCATAGTATACTTTCAGTAATGAAGGCAACATCATATTAAATTCATTTAACCTGAATATATTAACTCATCTTTCACCCAATTTTGACATTTTAAAAATTCCATATCTTTATTTGCATTATAATTACACTTCTTCCTTTTCCAATTAAATCTTCTAAATTCTAGTTGAGGAATAAATGTTTGTTTGCAGAAAGGTTTATTTTCTATTTTGTATTTGTGACCTAGGCTTATTGGGAAAATATGTGAAAACTAGAAATGTCTTATTATGAACAATTTATTTCAAAAATATGGACGTTATACTAAGAAGAGGTCTTTATCAAAACTTAATTTGTAGGATGAAAGGAGTCGACAACTTCCATCACCAACTCATATATGCAATATAAAAAGATTAGCCCCCACGAGAGGTCCTTCAAAGGCATACTTTCTGGTTTTGTTTACTACAATCTCAGGCATTCTCTTTGCTTTGTTCTGTAGGTTGCTTAATATATCATTTGGTTCTACATGTTTCTTTCTCCTGATACTTCTTTTATACTGTCAGTTGCTGCCATGTCCATTCAAATCTAAAATTGTCTGAAACTATCTAAGTCACAACAAATCTGCTGTGTGAATAAAATCTTTATGGAGAGCTGTGAGGTTTCCAAGGCACATGCATAATAGAAATTCAATATCACTTCATTTGAGTACAGGCAGAACTACCAATCGCTGCATTTCATAGAGTCCCACAAATTGTGCTGTGAAAAGAATGATTACGACAGGATGCCAGGCCTGTGTAGAGGAGCCTGGTGTATGCACTCCACAGTCAGCTGCGTGAATCACCTCAGCGTGGCGGTGGTGGAGGGAGGGGCACCCCTGAATTCACAATTGTATTAGAATCTTCTAACAGTAATAAATTCTGATCTTTAGTAGCATATCCCTCTTAGTATAAAAATTAAATTCAGTAGATAAAATGGATACCTTCACAAGCTGCTCTAAAATGGAGAATTTGGCATTAGCTTCTTTAACTTTAGTGCCAACTGAGCAGTAAGCAAAAACAAAAAACCCTTATAAACACAAAGATTAATATGTTATGTCTTTAATGCTTAAAGTATTTATAAGAAGTAATTCTCCAAGAAAAAAATCAAGGTAGGAAGAAGAATTTCTACGTGTATATTTTTGTGAATGTGTGAAGAGAAAGGAGTAGAAACAGTCCAAATTTGATTAGCATAAATATTAAGTTTACTGTATTCTGTTTCCTTAGGAGAAATTTATTTTGATGAATGTTGCTCAAAATTAGAAGAGAAAAAGTTAAAGTTAATGAGGAATAAAATTATTTTACAGGCTGTTCTAGACTAATCTATGATTAACTTTATCTTATGTAGATGCTATCCTCTAAGAATATGAATCATATAAAATTAAATATGCTGAATTCTGTTTCCATAAATATTTTCCATTTTAGAGGTTTCATTTTCAAACCACATTTTCACCAATACCTACATTATAAAAGCAGTTTAAAATCTAAAATGTAAATTTAATCTTTTATCTTACAACTTGTACAGCATTGCAAAAGAAACAGTGGTTTAGTAATACTCAGCTGCTTTTTATCTCATTCTCTAAATAGTAAACTGAACAACTGAAAAATACCTAATTAAATTTACAATTCTTAAAATCAAGTTAAATCCCAGGAGTCTTAAGTAATTATTAAAATTGATCTTAATTTAGCATGAAAACACTGTGCCTATATAATGCTCAATTTTAATAACTAGAACACTTAAGATAACAGATAAAATTATTTCTTCATAACCTCTAAAAGAAAAAAAAGCTCATAATAATAAAATATTGCAAAGCAACAGTTGATTAAACTATATTAAGTTAAACAGTCAAAATAACTTTATCCAGAAGAATTCACCATTTCTATGATATCAGAGGCACATAGAGTCAAAGTAATTTTAAACAGAATTTAATACAAGTTGGGTATGCTATTTTTCTTTATTAAAAAGTGAGTAAACAGAGTGTGCGTTACCACCTAAGAAAACTGTCTCCTGAAGATTTAAAATGACAAATTCTGTAAAAAAAGAGACTTTTTTCTCCCCATAACATGAAATGCCAATGAATTTAATCCACCTGAAAAAAATGGGCTGTTAGAGGGAGGGTAAGTATGATTTGGTCTCTCTGAATTAGTTCAGTCTCTATAAGTTTTGGACAAAATCTGAAACTCTTGACCAAAGAAGAGCTTTTAAAAACTGACTAAATATGAAGAAATCTGACCCTAAACAATATCAGTGAAATTGTGTTTTACCAAAACATGAGAAAACGTTCACATGGCAATATTATCAAATATTTTAAAAATATTTTAACTCTTAGCACAAGAATCTGAATACACATGGAGTAAATTGGCTTATCATTCACAAGACTTTATTCACAAGTATTTCTGAACATTTATAAGATAATGGTGATCAATGTTTATGATGACTCAAATAACAAACAGTTGCCATTTACTGAATACCTACGATTTTCCAAACACAGAGTGGTAGTGTTGCCCGGTGTTTAATCGTAATTACCCTTTGGCCAGAGTGCCCAGATTCAAATCTTCCTCTGCCACTTAATAGTTATGGGACCTTAGGAAGGTGATCAGTCTCAGTTTCCCTTTATGTAAAACAGAGACAAAAACAGTGCTCTTGTAAGCATTAAATGAGTTAATGCAATAAGTCCTTTAGAACAATATGTGATTCCTTGTAAACGCTCAATAAATTTTGATTAATTTTACTTGATAGTTTGAATATTTTATCATCACTTATCCAAATGAAATTATATAAGGATTTACTGAAATGGCAAGTTCTTTGAAGGACTCAAAATTTTTAAATAATACCATGCTTTATTTAATTTTCTCTATATATACATAATATTTTTTCTGTTTTAGGGGAAAATAAGAGTTCAAAAGGGAAGTTTTGTTTTATTTACTATTCAAGCAACATTTCTTAAATGTTGATTGTGAACCAGGATTTGTTCTAGACATTCTCTTTTCCCTTAAGGAACTCACAGTGCAGATCAAGACACAGAGAAATAAATATCAATAACAGTGCATATCCCATTTATGTGTATACAGGGAAAAGAAATCATAGTGACATCTTCCAAAGAAACTTATAATCTAGTTTGGAAAAAAGCACATGCAAACAGTAAACTATAACAAACAATGCCATAAAGAAAATTATAAATACAGATGTCTGCATTCGACAAGACTATAGGAAACCAGAGAAAGGAATAGCAATTTAAGTGAGAAGAAAGTAGTTCTCATGTAGTAAAACTTGGGGATGCAAATAACAAGTGCCACAATATTCCAAATTAGAGCAAAGGTATATTAAAAAAATGAGAGATGGGGAAACTCACAAGGCTTAGGGGAGAGTGGTTTTCACTGACTTGAGGATAAAGCATTTGGCAACTAAAATGGAAAGTCAGTATGTTCCTGAAATAGGAAATAGCAAAATGAGAGTAATATTTCAAGAAAAATTAATCCGGCACTGTGAATATCAATCAGAATAAAGAGGAATTTCTTCCGGGAAGGTTGTTATCTTTGAGGCTATGTTAGCAATATTAGTAGCTGATAATATAAAATAGGACACGAGTAGTGTGAAAACCATTCAGGGAGTTCATGGTGGGGTCATTTTTATGATGGTAGAGTTTATGTGATTTGGGGGGCTGATTAAGAGGAATGAAATAGTAGAAATCATATTACAAAGTCAGGTCCACTATTACCAAGGTTAGTGTGTTGGAAATGATGCTTATGAAACTAGTGTTAACTTTACACTGTTTAAAACTTCCACAACTACCAATCATACTCGTAGGTTTAGATGATCTTTCTCAAAATACATGACATGTCTCTCAATGGAAAAGTACAGTATGGATGGATCCAGGCAAAAGTAAGATAAATGTGATACCATTTGAACAATGGAAAAAAGGCATCTGCCACTTCATATATCAAGAATTATACAGTTTGCTGATTGTGGAAGTATAGTAATCATAGCAATATATAATTACAAATTAATGAAAGATTAATGAATCATGAAATATTAATTTGGTTCTTCAAACTTTGTCACTATAAAAATAAGATTTTAGACTTTTGAATAATATATTCTTTTTTCCTTTAGCATGTAACATGAGAATCATATAATTATTATTGAAGAGCCCTTTCATTTTAAAGCATGTAAGAGTTAAATCTTTAAAAACACTCTGGGTTGAAATTTCATATGAATACTCTGATTGCAAAAGAGCACTTTCCAACAAAACTTGAGAAATTCCTCTTGGGGTCTTTTTACACCCAAAGCAAAATTATTTTTCTCATTTGAATTTTTTTCTTAATCTTATTTTTAACTCTTGAAAAACTTATCTAATGACTTTAATTTAAAAATGGTGACTTCCTATTGGTTTTTAATGACAATGTCAGTTTTAGAATAGTTTCTGGTTTCCTAAAAGAAGACAAAGGTTAATGAATCCTTTAAGAGCCAAGTAAATGAGCTTTGCTAATTTTTTAATAAGTAGAGAGTTTCTGAATTGTAGATTATATATATAGTGTGTGTATCCATATACATCTCTATACATCCATATATATCCATATATATATGTATGTATGTGTGTGTGTGTGTGTGTGTGTATCCTTGAGGGGCCGCAGACATCTGGAGCTACTACATATAGTGAAGCATGTAAAACTGTGTGTGGGTGTGTATATAAAGTAATGTAATGTTTATATGACTCATGCATGCCTACATTTATTTGAATGTGTGATTCTTTGAATTTCAATTCACACATTGGACATTTTTTCATTAAAAAATGTGTAATGAAATACAGTGCCAAGAAGAATCTAGTAGTACAATCTTAGGTTTGTAATTTCAAAAAGACCCAAAATGTTGAAAGTGAATGTTAAATATTCTGGGTAAATTTTGTGTTTGACTTTGAATTGGATTACCAACTGTTATATTAAAACTATTACATAGCTTCATATTAGAGAATATGCTGTTTGTAAACAATTGCAGTCAAGTCTTAAATTTCTTTCTGGGCTTAACACTTTTTGAGTTAGGTCTGCTTATATTATGAACATAAATTAGCCTCTGCTAAGGAAGTTCATAGGTGAGTCAGAGTCAGAAGTGCCATAGGCCTGGACCTAGAGGTTGAATAGAAATGCAATGCAGCAAAAGTGGAAGAGAAAAAGGAAGCAAATTCTTTTCCCAAATACAGATTCTAGGTGCATTGTGAGGACTAAGGAAAAGAAGGTTATTTGACAATCAGAGAAGAGGTTACAGTATTTAACTTGAAAAATTTCTCTCACATAGAATCATTTATTAACAATTGTGAATTTGACGATTTTCTGACATTGTTCTAGGTGCTTGGGAAACTGTGGTGAACAAAGTGGGCCAAGAGTACTTAAGTTGCATTGAAGGATCAATTTTAAACAGGTGTTTTATACCCTATAGGGAAAGGACAAGTCACTTTTATCACTTGCCTACTATTATGTCACAAATACTTAATCCTCCCAACAAATATGTGAAACAGGTATCCTGACTCCAATTTATAGATGAGAAAAGAGCCATATTTAAGTAATTGCTCAAAGTCACATAATTAGTTAGCAATGGACAAGGATTTAAGCACATCATCAGATTCAAACAACTGATATCCTTTTCACCTTAGCACACATACCTTTAAAGGTTTATGGAATTTTATGAGGATATATAGTTTAGCAAAATCACTGGGAATATGGACTTTGGAGGCAGATCTGTTGGGACACCAGACTTTGCCACTTAATAGATCTGTGAACATAGACCGGTTACTTAAAACTTTAAGCCTAAATGAGGTAATTATATATGTCTCACCAGATTATTGTGTGAATTAAGATAAAATGATAAAACATTTAGCTCAGTGCCTGGGACATAAGTGTTCAAATATGCTATTTCTTATTGTCATCATTGTTCTTATTTATGATATTTTATTATTCTTTCCTGGCAAGTACATAATAACTGTGCTATTGGTTTCAACATTATTTTAAAAATTTAACTGAATTGTTTCATGGACTGTTTTGTTTTTTCTAACATTAAATATTTAAACTAGATGTATATTTTCATTACTGAATTATTTTCACATGAGATAACAAGTATATTTCATGATAGTATCATTAAAATGTCATATCTAGCTGAAATCTTATTAAGTTTTTTATAATATTTGCATAAATATATTTGTACCATATATTTTCCTTTTTTCTAAGTTTTAAGTAGTACAGTATTGCATTGCATATTAACTTTACAATTATACACAAACTAGGAAATTAAATGCTCACTTAATATTAGCAATTATAAACTTTCCTGCATATATAGTAGCTACTAAAGAATGTAATGCACTTTTAGTAATATTCGCTATATCGGTGTTGCTTTTCTGCTGTTCAGCAAAGAGATAGAGTGGGGAAATAATTTCACACCGCATATAATGCATCTGATATGAAGGAAACTTGAAAATTATTTAGTTACAGATTTCTCTGACCAGGCTTGCAATGTAGCATATATTATGTTAATGGGCAAGCATTTGAAAATGAATTTGAATATTAAATGCACTACCTTTGGGTTCTGACATGAAGAAAGGCATAGTTGATACACAATTTACAAACAAGTTCTTGTTAACTCTTTCATTGCCTTTGCTCACAATCAGGCTTTGCATGTAAAAATTGTGCAACCTTATTTTCATCATTGAAAATTCCATAATATTTAAATTTAACTTTTAGGGTGTATAAATGAAGTTCCATTATTGTGTTAGATTTTAAGCCAGGTACAATGTTCAGTTGTATTGCTTGTTGTTCACTGAAAAGTAGTTGCTTATTCCTTGAAAGTTATAAGTAGAAAAGAAATGTGAAACATCAATCACCATATTAATGGGATGCTATATTTTCCAGCTTTCATTTGTAAATTAACACATTTGAATTGGCATAAGTTGGAATATATACTACTAGGCCACCATTATATATTCAGTCAAAATAGTTTTCAAGTTCAAGCAGAGATCACAAATTTAATAGCAGAGCTTCGTAATGTTTAAATGTACAGAAAATGAATAGTTAATACTAAACTTTCCCACCAAAGCATGTTTTTATTGAAAGAGCAAAGCATTACAGTACACCGGATGTTTTAGGTCATTTATTTTGTTTTTGCTCTGGGTCATTTTACAAAAGCACTTCTGCTCTCTAGCGTTAAAATGAGAGCTACTCTACTCCCCAGATATTACCCAGCAGCACTTGGGGGCTCTTAATGATTAATACCATCACCGTCCAGCCACAAACCTTTCTGCCGCAGATAATGCCAGGCAGCAAGCGCGCTTGACACTTTTAATGTATAATTAAGTAGGAAAAGTCAGCACTCAGTATGCAAATTTTTCAAAATGATAAATGATGCCATACAGCAGTAGGGATTGATTTGGTGTAAATGAAACTAATTAAGGAAATGTCAAACATAATTAATAAAACAGGTTTAAGCTGCAAAACATTGTCAATTGAATGAATGAGGAGGCATTGGCTCCCATTGTTTCTGCTTTATTTAGGGCTTGTGTTTAGCTTGTACTCTGTTCCTAAATGCACTTTCGCTACCTCACACCCTCCACTACCAATTCCCAGAGAGGGGGAAAATAAATTTGCTTGTCTCTCCACTGACTGCAGAAATTAATTGCAGAAATCTTGTCCCATCCAAGTGTTACATTCACTCACAGGACATTAACATAACTAATTTGAAAGAGCCCAAATGACTGCATAATAGAGCACTGTCAGTATGCCTGACAGTCTTTGGTCATACCAAATTAGCTTGGTTTTCTAATTGAAAATTTTTTTTCCTTGGACTCTTTTTATAATTTTTCCTCAGCTATTCATTTTTGATAAGAACAAAGGTTTTATAATTTACAAAAGAGTGCTTGACCTATAATTACTAGGAGGAAATTAAGGGAGGTAGAAAAGTCAGATTTAGCCCTGGTAATGATGCTAGAGACCTTACTCCCTCTAGGGAGCCCGAAGAATAATGGAATCTTCTATTTTTATGGGCGACCCGAGCACTGGTGCTGACTCTAACTGTGAATCCACTTTACTTTGCAGATCACTTGCTTAACACTAAAAGTGCCAGAAGAGTGGCAGGCCATTACTCTAAATGTCACTCAAAGCAATGCCATTTCCACATTCCCTTCCCTTTCAGTGAGTGACCGGAAGAACATCTGCCAGTCCTCTTATCAAGCCCTTGTAAATCTTCCATTGTAGAGTTCTATCCAACTTAATTTGCGACTCATTTGAGTAAATAAGGGTGGGAGGGGGCAAGGAGTTTGGCAAGAGTAAGAAATTTAAATAATGTGGAAATGACATTTGTAAAGGAATCCGATGATCCTTGATTTTAAAATCATGTCACCTACATGCTATGGATGTAATTTTATCATACTTGATATGGATTTCAGGGAATAAGTCCACTCATACTACATCCTTGATTTAGAGATTTTTTCCCCTCAAAAGCACGTTTTCTTTTTGAATAGGTCATAAAATGACTCAACATACTAAAAAGGAATGGGGCAAGTCTATTCTTTTCACACTTTGAATGATGACATACTTCAATATCATATTTCAGGTTAAGTGAAGAAACTATGGAATTGATGGCTAACATTGTGCAAGAAAGCAGAGAGGATATACACACTCTTCTCGATCCCTGTTCTTTCTATTGAATAGATGGGTAGAGATAAAAGTGGTTTACTTGCTTAAATTCTTGCTTAAATAAAGTCATTTATTTCTCCTGTTTCTTCTATACTTCAGGAAATTAAAGTAAATTTTATTTATATCCTCATATGAGATTGTAAAAATTCTTGACTTTGAGCTTACTGAATCTTCTGGGGCTCATTTTTTGATACTACCCAATAGATTCTCTCTAGTTACTGACTATTGCACATATAGTCATCTATTAGTTTCATAGCATTGATTGATTACATTGTTCTTTGCCAGTATGTGTTATAGACTCTCTTGTAACATCTTCTGTATTGTATGCAATTGAAATGAAAGATGGGTTGTCACTTTACATTTAATCTTTAAATGGAATGGATAGGCAACAAATCAATAAGCTACAAGAATAAGTCATTATTGCCTCATCTCTTATCTAAAAATGCTACAAAATTGTGAGGCAGGTTTATTTTATCTAACACTTACATCAATAATTTTGAAGGACTTTTTTCTGATACAAGTTGCATATGATCTAACTCTAACCTCCCCAAAATTACCAAAAGGGAATTAATAAATTTATTATCTCATAAAATTGAGAAGCCAGGGGTCAGTTTTCCAGAAGGCTAATGACCATTAGATATGACTAAATAAAGTGGCTCAAGCAAATTTCATCAAGACCAGACATCGCTCTTCCTCATTCTTCTCATCTCTAGGCTGTGCTTTACACTGTGTTGATTTTGCCTCCCAGCTCCATTTTGTGGGCCTCAGTACCTCCAGGATTAAGATCAGTATTTAATGATATACTCATCCCAGAATCCATCACTAGGACCAGGCATATGGAATAATTTAAAGGTCTAGTCTTGAATTTTGTACCTATGTGAACTGAAAGTGGGCAGAGGGGTTCCTCAAGGAAAAAACAGGGTATTTTAATGAAAGGAAGGGAAAAAAGGAAAAACATTGGCAAAAGCACTAGATTTACACTCTAAGTACAGAACACAGTTTCTTACAGTAGGAAATATGCTGAATATCGACTTCTTATTCATTGCTGAATCTTATTAACTTAATAAAAGGGGAAATTTTAGTTTTATGTGAGTTGAATGATTGTGTGTGACATTTATATTTATTTCTTTTAATAGAAGATAAAAATAAAAAGAAGGTTAATTGTTTGGTTGTTAATACTTTGCATTGGTATTTATAACTTAAAGAGACATCTGTTTTTTTAGAGTTTTTATTTTGATATAGTTTTAGATATACAAAAGAATTGCAAAGATAGTACAGAAAAGCCACGTATACCATTCTTACAGCTTCCCCAAATGTTAACATCATACACAATCATGGTATCTTTATCAAAACTAAGACATTATCATTGATGCAATAGTATTAACTGAACTACAGATTATATTTGGTTTTCACCAGTTTTTCCATTCATGTCCTTTCTCTGTTCCTCTATTCGATGAGGATACCATGCTGTATTTAATTGATAGGCTTCTATACTCCCCTCCAATCTGAGACAGTTTCCAATCTTCCCGTCTTTCATGACCTTAACACTTTTAAAGAGTAGTGGCTGGTATTTTATAGCAATTTGGATTTGTATGACATTTTCTCATGGTTGAGGCTATACATTATTGGAGAGGATACCACAGAGGTGATGTACCTTTTTCATTTGCATCATATCGGGGTACCTAATATCAGACTTGTAAATGGATTCCCATTAACCTTTTGATTAAATGTAAGTTAATACTGTTTACTACCTATCATTTTTCCTAGAGAGCAAAAGGGAAAATATTCATGGGTTTGCATGAGGGAAATTGCATGTGTGTGTGTGTGTGAAAATATAAAGACCCCTTCTACAGTGAGCTTGTCTGACCTGGCTACCATATCTTTTGTACTTTTAGAAG
>PVKH010015535.1:0-16051 GCA_004027955.1 Chaetophractus vellerosus | reverse complement strand
GCTAAATCAACAAAGTTATTGAGAGAGCTGTATGAACAAAACCACTGTTCACTTGGGCTAAAAAGGACATGGAAAGGAGGCATTGAAGGAGAAACAGCTTTAAGGAGAAAACCATGGAAGCTGGATCTGAAATCAAGACATTGCCTTGGGCCAAGGGAGGAACCCCACCCATGTGTCCAGAGAGGGTGAGTTTGCCTGGGAGGCTGAAAAGAGTAGATGTTCCCATACAATGTTCTGGGTGAGTTTTGCCACCCCAGGGTACAGGGAGGGTGGAACACATTCCTCAAAGATTAGGGCGGTTAAGGTCAGCATCCCATAGGTCTGAGAGGGTTGCTCCTCCTATCCCCCATGGATTAGGGAAGGCCAGGTGGTCAACTAGTTGCTCTGAAAAGTTTGGGCCTGTGTGCCAAAATTTAGAGAAGGCCATGTGTCCAACTTGTTGCTCTGAGATAGTTAAGCCTGTATGTCAAAAGTTAGGGGGAATGTTGTCTTCACCTCAGTGTACTAGGGGTACTAAGGCTCTAACCCAAAAATTGGGTAAGGTGGGGCAATCACCCCAACCCACTTGGAGGGTGAGGTCTGAAGCTTGGTTGACACCCAGATGTTTGATGAGGGTGGAACCAAGAAAATGGCTGTTGGGAAAGCCTGTGAGAAGGGTGGGTTCCCATGTGTCCGCAAGGAGAAGAATCCATCATCTTGAAAATGACTCTCAGACTTTGAAATGGAATGGAGGACGCCCTGCAGTTTTGCTGAACTGTAGAAGATCCATGACTCATGTTTAATGTCTCAATTTCTCCTTATAATAATTTGAATGTGTATATTTTGCCTTTCCTTTTGTGTTTTGGAAGCAGTTAAATTGTTTTGTAAGTTTCAGAGTTCTCCAGCTAGAAGGAATTTTGCCTGAAGACAAACTATATTTCTTTGAACTGATTTTGATATGATTTTGTACTTGCAATTGTTACCAATTTAAGGTTTTTTGAATATTGTAATGTATTTTTGGAATTCAGGGGGTAGAGTGTAATGGTTTCAGAGTTTTATTAATTGTGAATTCCAAAAATATAAATTGGATTATTCTTGTAAACTAATCTGTTCATCTGGGCATGATTAAGTTATGATAAGGGCATTAACTGGGCCCCACTGCTTGGTGGGTGTGGTCTCAAGTATAAAGGCTAGGCAGCAGATCTGAGTTGCAGAGATTTAGAGAACAGACTTAGAAAAGCAGTTTGGAGACTGAGTTCTGGTGTTGGAGTGAGCCGTTCACCCGATAGTCTACAGCTGCCTTGTGGAGATACACAAAGCATAGAAAGCCTCCTGGTCTACAGCTGAACTTGTGAAGGAAACAGAAGCTAAGCCCGGAGAGAAACGCAGCCCCGGGAACAAAGGAATTCAAAAGCCTTAACCCTGGAGACGTTGGCGAGACGTCGGCAGCCATCTTGCTCCAACACGTGGATTTTGGTATGGGAAGAAATTTATGTTTTGTGGCCTGGTAACTGTAGGCTTCTACCCCAAATAAATATTCTTTATAAAGACTGAGCAATCTTTGGTATATTTCAAAAGGCACACCTTTGTTGGCTGACCAAAACACCTCCCCAGCCCTCAGGGCCTTCTCTTTTCAAGAACTCTGAGGGAGGGGGTAGGTATAACAGATTAAAACTCAATCTTTTAGTTTGGGGAATTAAGAATCATAATTCATCCTTAAAATAAGGGTGGTTAATAATTCTATTACCAAATTTCAGTAAGTAAAGGAAAAGTCCTTAAAAGCTATGGAAATGTACTTTCTAAATTATGATTAAAACAAATTAAACAATTGCAATATATTCCAAAACCTAGTAGTCAGTATGCTTTTAAGATTATTCACAGTTTTAAAATTTTATTAAAGAAAAGATGTTTTAATCCATCTGTAAAGGAAGGAAAAAGAACATTCCTTGCATAAACTAATGGTTTTGTTCAGCTTGGGTGTTATTCCCTGGTTTATAGAATACCAATTAAATAAGTTAACATTATATGTATTAAATCTTTTAAAATGATGGTGTAAGTTCATGTTTAATGAAATTAAGCTAAAAAAGGAATTGTAGATCTGCCCTCTCTTTAGTGGATAAAGCTAATTTCATTGGTTACTAACTGTAATTTAATAAGCTTATTTAAATGTAAGGTAACTAGTCTACATTGTTATGGTCAACTATAAGAAGTTTGTAAAAGCATCTAAGTTGAAGGGTTTAAAAGATTAATTCCAGGAAGCCATTTACTAGAAACCTAATAGATATTAATAGCAAAAGGTAACTTCATAACAGGGAAAACTGTCAGAGGCCACCTCAATCTCCAGGTTAGAGTGGTGGTAAGGAAAGGTAATCTTAATTCTATTGGAAATCTTCAGTTTTCATAAAATAACTGAGGAAGTAAGTTTTCCTGTACTGCTCAAATAAAATACCTTCTAATTAACATCTTCATGGTAAAGGTGTAGAAGTAAAAATCAAAGTACTAAAATAGTTAAGTTCATTTTATAAGTTATGAACTGCATTGAACGTGTTTTAATGGTGTATAAAAATGAAAAGACATAAACTTAACTTTTGTCAAATTCTTTTGTACATTCAAACCAGGGCTTCAATAGACACATTTTGCCTCTTCATTTGAGATTTTGGCTAGGTTGGTCACTGACCCTAAAACATTAAAGGCATCTACTGCATCTCTGGTTGTGCTCCTGAAGTGGATGGAGAGTACATTGCAGGTTCAATCTCCTGCAGCAGCCAGCAATGGCTCAATATGGACAAATGCACAATGGTTATTCCCTCCAGACTATCTTTGTTTCATCGTGCTGCAGGGCACTTTGCACCTGGCCAATGAACTACTGGAGCCGACCTTCCTACCTTCTCTGTAAGGTCAATGGTGCTTCAGCATGCTGGCTGTGTGAAGGGCACACAAAGTAGAGCAACAATTACCAGAGTGATGTAATTAGAATTTAAACACAATTAGCATTGTGAGCTACTCCTATGGAGAGATAATATGTGTGGTATTGCAAACCTGGAGCTTAGATCTATTAGTTGAAGCTGAAAGGGAAACTTATGCATTAGTTAGTGCATGCTAGCACTGAGGGCTGTAACTTTCACTTTCAACACTGCCTTTCATTATCCCATAGGTTTTCATATGTTATGTTCTAATTTTCATTCATCTCAAGGTATTTGCTGAATTCTCTTGCAATTTCTTCTTTGATCTAAGTGAAGGCAGACACAAAAGGACAAATACTGTATGATTGTGCTTTTATGAACTAAATATATGATGTGAAACAAGAATATGGGTAAAATTATATATATAAGAACATTTATCTTTGAAGGTGAACAAATACTAAAATCTTTTATTATTACAAAATGTTAATACCAGACCAAAATAAAACCCATTATACTAAGTGATGGAGATCAGACATAGAGTACTACATATTGTACGACTCCATTTATATAAAATGTAAACATAAATCAATTTGTAAAGATGAAATTAGATTAGTGGTTATATACAGCTGGAGAAAGAATGTTAATGGGTATGGAGTCTTTCATTTTGGAATAATGAAATTGTACTAAAATTTTTGAGGTGATGAATGTACAGCACTATGATTATACAAAAAGCTATTGATTACATACTTTGGATAGACTGTATGGCATGAGAATATATCTCAATAAAACTGCTTAATAAACAAATAAAATATTGTGAAAGAAAAGCCAGATATAGCAGCTGTGTGCAGCAGGGGAAACATAAGGAGATTGAGAGGTGAGGAATTTTCTTGTTTGTCTGTTTTTTTATTATTGTTATTATTGAAATGATGAAAATGTTCTGTTTGTGATTGAAGTGATGAATTCACAACTATGTGATTGTACCAAATACCACTGAATATACACTTTGGGTGAATTGTATGCTTTTTAAAAATGCATCAATAAAATTGAGTTTTTAAAAAAGATTGTCTCTCAAAATGAGAGAGTATAAGAAATTCCCTGACAATCAGACTGAGGGTGTTCATTAAAGCTACACCAGGCCTACAAAAAGTGCTGAAGGTAGTTCTTCAGGCTGAAGGGAAAGGACACTAAACAATAGACTGAAGTCACATGATAAAATAAAAATCTCTGGCAAAGATAATAGCATAGGTAAATATAAATGCCAGTGTCACTGTATTTTTGCTTTGTAATTTTACTTTTTACTGCTTATAGAATCTGAAATAAAATGAATAAAATGTAATGATAAATCTATGATTTTGGACTCAATGTATAATTATATAATTTTTGAGAAGAATAATATAAAATGGGGGGAAAATGGAATATACTAACTTCCTTTGTGGGTCTTATGGAAGTTCAAGTGGTATCAAATCAACCTTATTGCTATAGACTTAGAGTGTTAAATTTAAACCAATGGAAACCACAAAGAAAATATCAGGAAAGTAAGCACAGAGAGAAATGAGAAGAGATTGTAATGGTTCCCTTCAAAAGATCAACTAAATACAAAAGAAGGCTGAAATGGAAGAGCTGAGGGACAAAAGAGGTATAAGACCTAACAGAAGCATGAATTGGGAAAATGCCTTATCAATGGCTCCTTTAAATGAAATGAGTTAAACTCTCTAGCCAAATGATAGAGATTGGCAGAAAGAAGAAAATAGGCATAACCAAACTATATCCTGTTTGCAAGACACTCACCTTAATTTTAAAGTGAAAGGCTGAAAAAATTATTCCATGAAAACATTAACCAATAGAGAATAGGGGAGGCTATAGCAAAATCAGATGCAAATAGACTTTAAATTAAAAATTTATTAGGGACAAAGAAGGACACAGTACAATGATAAAAGGGACAATGTAACAAGATGATTTAACAATTACAAAAAATATATGTGTTTAACAACAGAGCCCCAAAATCTCTGAAGCAAACATTGAAAGATTGTAAGGGAGAGATAGATGTTTCCACATTAATAGGAGGAGATGAAAATTCACCAGTTTCAATAATGGAGAGGTACGTCTTGACTTGATGTAGAAGATAAATAAGGAATGAGAAGACTTGAGCAAAGCTATAAACCATCTAGATCTAACCTACATATAGAGAACACTTTGCCCAACAACAGAAGATAACACATTCTCCTCAAGAGCACAAGGATCATTCTCTAGAATATAATATATGTTAAGCCATAAAAAGTCTTGATAAATTTAATAATATTGAAATCATACAACATACCTTCTCTGACCACAAAGGAATGAAGCTATAAATTAATAAAAACTGTAAGTTTTACAAATGTGTGAAAAATTAACTCTACTATCTAAATAACCAATGAGATCACAAGTGAAAAGAAGAATTGACAAATGAAATTTCAAAATATCTTGATGGAAATGAAAATGAAAAAGTAACATATGAAAATGTATTCAAAGCAATGCCAAGGTTCTTAAGGAAATTTATGGTACCAAGTCTCATATTAAAATGATGAAAGATTAATCAGTAACTTAAACTCATGCCTGAGGAAACTAGAAAGAAGAGCAAACTAAACTGAAAGAAAATAATAAGAATAGAAGGGAGATTAATGAAATGGCATTTAGAAATACAATAGAGAGAATCAATGAAAACAAAAGTTGGTTCTTTGAAAAGATCAACATACTCAACAATCCTTCAGCTAGACTGAAAAAGACAAAAAGAGAGAATATACAAACAGTGAAAATCAGAAATGAAAGAGGGCACACTAATATTGACCACAAAAATAAAGAGAATTATTAGCAAATACTGTGTGCCAAAACTTAGATAACCTAGATCATGGTTTCTCAACCTTTTTTGTTCCATGGACCCCTTTGCCAGTCAGGTAAAAACCATGGACCCCTTACTAAGTCCACACTAGAATGTGTATTATTTAATAAACATATCAAACCCACACCCACATGTCCCCACAAAAATAATGTTCTATTGAATTTCAATTCAAACTCATGGACCCCTTGTTAAGAACCCCTGGCCTAGATGAAATGGATAAATTACTAGAAACACACAAATTACCTAAACTGAATCAAGAATAGAAGAGTTCAACAGACCAATATAAAAGTAAAGAGATTGAATGAATCATTAAAAACCTCTGAACAAACTTACCTCCAGGAAGAGATGGCTTCACTATTGAATTACACCAAACATTCCAAGAATTAACAGCATTCTTGCTCACAACCATACCAAAAAAGTTGAAGAGGAAAGAACACTTCTTAACTCATTCTATTACCTTATTACTACAGCCCAAAAATATATCACAAGAAAGCAAAATACAGACTAATTTCCCTTATGAATATAGATACTGACTTAGTTTGCCAAAGAGCTGCTAATGCAAAGCACCAGAAATGGGTTGTCTTTATAAAATGGGATTTTTTTACAGTAAAAGCTTACAGTTCTGAGGCCATGAAATTCCCAAATCAAAGCATAATCAGAAATGATTTCTCACCAAAGTCAGCTGCTGGTAAGCCTGGTGTGCTGCCACATGGAAGTCAGGCATATGGCAGCTTTTGTGTCCTCACTGTGGGCTCCTCCATGGGCCCAGGCACTCAGGGACTTATTTCCATGTCCCTTTGTTCTGCTGGTTCTAGACTCCAGAACCTCTCTCAGCCCACAGGGCTTCACTGTTTTTCTGCAGTCCTCCCTCTCACAGGGCAAGATCAATATGGTGGTTTCCTTTTTCTCTGTGGCTTCATTTATATAGTAAGAGGATGGAGACCCAACTAGAGTAGTAGTAGTCCAATTAAAAGCAATATAATCAAGAGATCTCAAATTTATCTAATGGAATCTAAGATACCACACCAAAAAGAATACATTGGTTTAAGAAGATAATCTTTTGGGGATTCATAAAATAACTTATAAAATGTCACAGATGCAAAAATCCTCAACAACATACTAGCAAACTGAATCCACCAGCACATTAAAAGGATTATGTACAATGATGAAGTGAGATTTATTCCAAGAATTCAAGTGTGGCTCAACATAAGAAAATCAGTTAATGTATTGCACAACAATATTTTGACAGTTAAAAAGGAGGGGGGGAAGGATTGGGGTGATCCTTGTTCACAGAGAAAATTACAGGTATCTTCTTGGGGAGTGGTGTGGGGAGTGAGCCAGAGGACAGGGACCTAGTTACCAGGATCCACTGTGGGCTTCTTCAACAAAGGACCCTTGAAGGACAATCCAGGGTAGTGTCCATTTGGGAAGAAGGAAATGTGTTGTGAACATTTCAGCTTTGAAGTTAAAGACCTGTATTTTAAGATGGTTCTTCCTCACTTAACTCTCTACTCTGTACATAATGCCAAGAAAGCTGTGAGCATTAGAGATTAAATGAGATCATTTTGACAAAACATTTCCCACAATACAAAGCCAATTATTAGCTATTGTCAATGAGTATGTACACACTTTCTTTGCTATCCATGTTCAGTGAGAAATCATGCCAAATCCCCTCTCCCCCACAACCACTCTGCATAATTCTTAGGGAGAAAGTACCAGTCATTATAAGAGGGGCAGCTTCTACTCTTACATTTCCTGGGTGTGTGTGTGTGTGTGTGTATTTCTCTCTCATTTTATATGTATGAATGATATGTGTATATTTATAGACATATACATATTTAAAGTTGCCATAATTGCCCTGATATTATTCTGTGTCTTACAACACAGTCTTAGCAGAATTGCTACCTTCTTCTTGAGAAAATAATAAAAATTATAATAATTATATAATTTAAAAATAATACAATGTGCTTATGTAGCACTTTCTTTGTTCTAAGAGCTATTTTAACTCACCCCTTATCACATCTGTGGTAGCTTCTACTATTATCATTCCCCATTTTGCAGTGGAGGAAACACTGGAAGTTTAAATGACTCACTCACCCTAGGTCACAGCTAGTCATTGGCAGAGCCAGGAGTGAAACCCATTTGTTTGACTCTGGTTCCCACTCTATAACCTCCCTATTCTGGTAACTTGTAAGAGTGTGAAGTCAACAATTACTCAGCTTTTTGTGTCTGGTAGATCAGGAAAAGCAATGGGTTATAGACTCTTACCTTGTCACAGGCCCCTGGTCAAGGTGCTGGTGAGTGGTCAGTTATGGATCTGAACTCCTGTTTGCCTAACTGGTAAGTCTATTTTGTTCCAGTTGTCATTGGGATAAGTGGCTCTATCATGATCCCCAAGGAGTTGGTAAATCTCTACTTTCTCTGCCTCAACATTGAGGGATAATAGCACTCTGGTGCTGGTGTGGATTTTTTTAAAAGAAACTTTTACCTGTAAATCTGATGTACATGAAGAACAAGAAACAATCATCAGTATACAGCTTGAGGACTTAAAGAGATCATGTCACTGTAACCACCACCTGGATAAAAATATAGAACAATAACCACACCCCATAATCCACCTTTCAATCATTGCCTATACTCTCCTCCCCAAAGCTAACCACTGTCCTGACTTGTTATACCACAAGTTAATTTTGTCTGATTTTGTACTTCACACAAAGGAAACTATGCATTAACTTCTAGCTTCTTTAGTTCAATATTATTTATCTGAAATTCAACCTTTCTTTGAGTTTAGGAGTTCATTTTTGTTGCTGTATGGTATCCCACGGTATGAATCAACTATTGTTTGTTCCTCCATTCTACTCTGGTTAGACAATTGTGCCATCTGTTGGGCTGAGGAGGGGTTGTCCAGCCTAGATTTATAAAACTGTTCTCTCTAATTTTGCTCTGCTCACTGCACAAATAGAAAGTGATATCACTTGTACAATCCACCTGAGGAAATGGAAAGAGCAGGTTGTGAGCTACTGCCACTCTAGGACCTCTACACATTAGAGCAAATCCACAAGAACAAAGCAGTGCCACACCACAACCTGTTCTCTGCACAAGAACATGTCAGGGCACACATTTCACCAAGGACAGTGAAAAACAAATTGTTCTACCATCTCAGACCACACAAACTCTCCTAGCTCCTATCCAGAATTTCCTTTCCTACATTTCTTCTGCATACTACAAAACTTCCTAAGCATACACAAATGCACAAGAATAGAAATGCTCCTTCATTTTTCTGTTTATGTTTACAATAAACAGAGTGTGCAGTATTCTATAGTTTGCTTTTTCATTCAATATATCTAGAGATTTGTTTAATATCCACCTCTGTAGAGCTATTTTAACTGTAGTTTTCAAGCAGTTACTGTCCCTTCCTGTAAAACCAAATGATATATATTATATTTATAGTAGATATTTTTGAAGAACAAGTAGGAATTATTATTATTATTTGTAAAATTTTGTATTTTAGAATATCAAAGAATTTGTAATAGATTCCCACAATTTCCCCATGATAAATGGGTTATAAAAGATAATATGATCGGTAATTATAGGAAAAGAACACAAAAACTAATTGTGTTGTGTCAGGTGTGATACAAAACAAAAACCATAATTCCTGATGAGACTATCTCAAGAATTAAACTTGGATTAATTAAGTACTCCCAGAGCAAAATATACTCCCACACAAAATTTGGTTTAGATGTCAAGAATGATGATGCCACATATAAAATGGCTATGAAAAGGTTAACTACTCACACAATGAGGCTTTCAGGGGAGAGCAGGCAAGTTCCCAAGTAGGTGCAAAAATGATTTAGAGCTTTTGGAAAGGAGATTAGCTCAGGATTTTTAATGGTGGTTAAGGGATGACACTGGGCTGAGGGGTCCTGTAAAAGCAGGACGTGCTTGGTTTCAGCTTCCTGTTTGCCCAAGTGAAGCAGCACCCAGATTTTCTTATCAGCTTACTCAGATGGGGGCTTAGAAGTGAGGCTTAAAGGATGTCACTATTCAAAAATGGAGTCAGACTCATATTTCCAAGTACCCTCCAAGAACAAAGGAAGAAATAACAATATGCAAAATGATCTTTCAGGTAGTTCACTATTCATCTATCCTCATGCAGATTGTAAGAGATTTTTAAGAAGGTCCAATAGAGAAATAAGGCATAAGTTTTTGCTCTAACCATTACAGTGAGTATATATAGAGTGATGTGTTATTCAAATTGTAAAATTAACCTCTCCCAACTCATACTATGATAAAATTCCAATTTGTCTGAGGCTTACAGAATACCATGGATCAAATGGACCAGTCCAAATCTGAATTTGCCAGCAAACATTGTGTGGGGATGGTGATCTGAGAGCTTTTCTGGGGCAAGAGTCCTTAGAAACACCTAAAGGTCATTCACCTGTGCCTCTTACTTCTATCTGCCAAAAATGTCTTCTAGCATCAAATCCCTCAGAAGTCAGGACAGGTGGGTAAAAAGTAAATGCTTTGACAACGTGAGAATAGGTTTATTTCACCATTCCAAACATGGCAGTTTTTCTGTCTTCAGAGATAATAAGACTGGGTTGGGCACTTTGCAAATCTAGAGTCAAATCTACTGTAAATAGGCTGATCATTTTTTGTAGGCCAAAATGTGTGGTGGAATACTGCAAAGCTCTTTCCTTAATTAATATGAAAATACTGTAGGGCTTTTAAAGTCTTCATAAATGTTGTGGATACTTTCAATACCTGTCAGTAAATCCTGACCAGCTTATACACACTTCTCTATTAATTTATTTAGTAGATATTTTAGTGTGGAACAGTGGCTTGAAATTTGCATTTTGTTTTCAATTAATTTTTCTTGAACACTGTTCTCTTCACTTAATAGCACAATATGAATTTCTTCCTGTTCTTTTCCCCAGAAACACTTAAATTATTAACATTAAGAGTGTAATTCATTCCTCCAACTTTCTACTTTCTAATTTAACTTAGTAGCCCCACCTATAGATCTTTTCAGCACTGGTGGGTGCAGGAGCCACAGAAATTGTGCCTGTAGTCAATGGTCACAGGGCTTCTCAGGTAATCCAGGTAGATAGGGTTGCTGGCTTCTGCTTGCAGGTCAGCCAGGGTGGCCACAAAGACAGCTGTGTGGTGAAGAATTCCTATATGGGGAACTCTTTTTAGAAAGGCCAGGTCCTCCATCAGTGAGAAATGTGAGAATTGAAGAAACCTCAGTTCCTCTTTCTTTGAAGTCAGTTCCCAGGGTCTTCAGGAACCTACAGCTGTTTAAGCTTGTTTCTGCTTCCTTCCACTCAATTCTACAAGCAGTAGCCAAAAATAATAACTGCCTCCATCAATATTACTGCTCTCTTTTCATTGTTTCCACCAATATTCATTGATCCAGAATTGAATCTTGGTTATGTAGTTTTTTGGTTATGAAAAGCTACAACCCCAAGAAGGAAATGGAAATCATTGACAAGGATACAATTAGCAAATTCCACATGATGGGCATACTTTTAGACAATTGACCTGATTTCATCAACAAAAATATGGCAAGGAAAAAAGAGAGTAATGTATGTATCAGAGATGAAAAACACATGCATGATAAAATTTTACCTGTTTTTAAAAGACATGATCCTATATATACAAGGCCCTCAAAAAAGCTACAACAAAACTCTAGAGCTAAAACACAAGTTCAGTAAAATGGCAGGATAAAATATCAACATGCAAAAACCAGTAGCATTTCTGTACATTAAAATGAGCAAGATGAGGAAATCAAGAAAAAATTCTATTTACAATAGCAACTAAAAGAATCAGATATCTATGAATAAACTTATATAAAGATGTAAAGGACCTGTACACAGAAAACTATATAACATTGTTAAAGGAAATAAATTAAGAACTACATGAATGAAAGAATATTTCATGTTCATAAATTTGAAAACTAAACATCATAAAAATCTCTGTTTTACCAAAATTGATTACCAAATCCCAATAAAATTACAATAGGAATTTTACTGAACTAGAAAAGCCAATTATTACATTTATTTGGAAGGGTAAGTAACACTGATAGCCAACACATATTTACAAAGAAAAACAACCAAAGGGAGGAGAGTGTGGTAAGCAGATGATGAATCTGTACAGAAACTATGGTAAGGTAGTCTGGCAGTGAATGAGAGTGATAGTGGGTAAAGGTATGTGAGTGGGGTTGATGGTGCTAGAAAGTGAGGGTGAGTAGAGCCTGGGATAGGGTTGGACACTCCATGGAACTGGGGGGAGGGCTGAAAGAATCAATGGATGACTCATGATTTGTAGGTCTGTGGTTGAAACTACAATGGTGGGAATGTTCTTTTCACAATATGTCAGGGGGGTCATGGTGCAGGGCATCACGGGTTAGGGGATACATGGGAAAGGCTACATCTAGGGCATGCTTCTATAGAATATGAATGTGTTCATTTTGGGATAGAGTTTATCTCAGTAGGTGGAGACCCACACAATAAACAAGAAAATATTAAACTCCCATCTTGGGAGTCCTGCTATGTTGTCAAATAGAGGGATAAGAAAGTATCAAATACCTAGACAGGGTCTAATAAAAGAAAATAGGCATTGTTTCAAGCCCTAAATACTAATT
The DNA here is from genome assembly GCA_004027955.1 of Chaetophractus vellerosus. Lineage (NCBI taxonomy): Eukaryota > Metazoa > Chordata > Mammalia > Cingulata > Chlamyphoridae > Chaetophractus > Chaetophractus vellerosus. Next base: position 3,648 of record PVKH010015535.1, on the reverse strand, counting down.
CATGTTACTATGTACATTGTTTTTGAAAAATTGAAACTTAGTGGTTGGCACAGGTTCTGAGGGGTGAGGGAGGGATGAATAGGTGAAACATAAGACATTTTTTGGAGCATTTGCATGATTTTACAATGATGGATACAGGCCATTATATATTTAGTTAAATTCTATGAAAGCATACAATACAAAAATAAACCATAATATAAAAAAAATAAATTGACCATGGTTACTAACAATGCTTCAATGTTTGTTTTTAAATTGTAACAAATGTACCATATTCACATAAGTTGTTATCAGTAGGGGAATTTATGAGAGGGGGAAGGGGGATTATGAGAATAATTAGATTTTCAATGGGATTTATCTGTAACCTAAAGCTTGAAATAAAGTGAAAAATATAAGACACGGGGAAATTTAAGAAGAAAATGTATATATATATTTTAAAGTTAACTGATCTTATTGTGAAGAAATGCACAATGCAAAAAAATTTTGCTTTGTTTTTTGGGAGTTTTGGGATTACAAAAAGTTACAACTAAAGCAAGGGAGGATCACTGATGCATAGGAGTCCTGCTACATTTCCTAAAATAGTGGCAAGAATCTCCGGAGTACATATGCTGTGCTTACTGAAAGAGGACAGACAAATACGCCAAGCCCTTGATATTATTGCTTGTACTTATGAACTTTATTCTTGTAAAATTGAAACTTAGTCTAGCAATATACATTGCCTAAGTGTTACCTCCTGAAAACCTCCTTGTTACTCAAATGTGGCCTTTCTCTAATCCAAGGTCAGCATATAAACTCACTGTCTAATCCCTGGTAATGGACATGACTCCTGGGGATGGGGATTATTACCATGCTCCAAACAGCATTGCATTTGGAAAAACACCTTTAGCAAAAGGGAAGCATATTAAATACAATTGAGATTTTATGGTTAAAAGATTTTGAAGAGAATCAGGAGGTCAATAAAGAGTTTACGTATATGCATGTCTCAGGAGAATATCACTGACTGCCACAGTAAACAGTGTCTCAAGGAGGGGTGCTCCTGAGAGCTCTAGAGATATTTGGACACTATAGGAAAGACAGACTACCCCAGGAAATTGGTATCCTGCTGCTGGGCCTTACCTTGGAATATATAACAACCTATCTCACCAATGAAGTAGAGTTTGATTCATTTATAATTTCCTTAAACATGATTCTTCTGTCCCTTTTATTTGAATGTGTAATTAGTACTAAACTGATTAAATATGTGTCCCAGAGACTTAAAAATTCTATCTGTTCACATTCCAATTGTGTCCTGAATCTCAGCAGAGCTGCAGCCAACAAGTACTCCCCAGTTCATTGACTCACCCAGAACTGCTAATAAAATGAAAATAATGGAAAAGACCAATCCCAAAAAGCAGATACTATCTATAACTGTTAACAAGAAAGCTCCACCCATCCACCCAGGTGGGATCTAAATCCCCTCTCAATGGTAAGTAGAGTAGGTATCAACATCCAAGAATCTTCAAGATTAAGGAAGGAACAAACATAAATGAGGAATGCAACTATGGTCAAAGTAGATATTTTTGCAATAATGGAAGAAATTGTAACATTGCTATAATGACAGTAGTCACCAGAGGTTCTGAGGGGAGGGAGAGAGAAGAATAGTATAACATGGGATACTTGGGGACTTTAAACTTTTTCTGAATGGCTTTACAATGATGGGTACAGGCCACTATGCCTTTGACAAAACCTAAAAAATATAACTTGTTATAGTTATTAGTATGTGATCCCTTCATCTCCCATCACCACTCATAAAGGATAGCATAATAAATTTAACCCAAAATTGTTTTCCAGGCACCATCCAACTTCATATTACCCTCATCTCCACCTGAGCTCTTTCAATACCTTCTATGAGGCATACCCACATCTGTCTTGTCATGCCATTTGTCTTATTCATAGCCCATTCTTTTCCATCTTCATAGGCCATCTCCAATGACATTATAGTTCTAATCATGGTGCCTTTCTACTTTGACTTCTCCAAGGTTTGCAACAGTTTTTATTGGTCTTGAATAAGCACCTACACTCTACAATGATTCTAATGGTCTGAATGTTCTGCCCAAATCACAGCCTCCTTCAGCATGCTCTACTTTGGCCAGGCTTTGTACTTCCTAAGTGTCCTGTAAAAGTCAGGAACAATGAGATTTCATTTTCTGTTATTACATCTTTATCTTCCTGAAACAGTATCTTGGTACAGGCACTTCCCTCCACCTGTCATGAAAAGAAATTCCACTCCCATCCCCAACATTCACATACACATACCTGAATATTATACTCCTACCCTTCCATCAGATCTGCAACCTCAACCCAATATGCTCTTCTGGGAAGCAAACCCTAATTTTTCAGCAGAATTGTAAGACACTCATTTTATTATTTCTCTGAGCATATTAGCCTCTGTCCTTTATATACCAAGTAATTTATAGTTAAGAGTCTATTTATATTCACTATCCTTCCCATCTTGGCAATGCTTACACATATATTTGTCCAGAAAACTTATATGTATCCTGCAAATTTCACTTTTGGGAAGTCCTCCCAGCTCCTTGGTCAAGATGGTGGAGTAAGGTTATTCAGGGCTCCACTCCCACCAGAAGCAAAGCCCAACCAGCAAGAACTGGCAAAAATGTATTTCACAAAGCTTAGAAAACTATTAAAGTACTGCAGTAACAGGACAAACTCTGAATTAAAAATAAATGGCTAGATGGGTTACAGGGTCAGGTCCCCTTTGGCAGCAGTAAAGGGTTTTACCACCAGAAGATGCCAGGCTGCTCCTGCCACTTAAATGGTTCAGTATGGCCTGTGGAATGGTGGGGCTCAGGTGGTGGGAAGGGATAAATTCCTATGCTACTTGCTGGGCTTGGGCGTAATGAGGAGAGATCACAACCACTGTCTTTGGGAGCTGAGTCTGCCAAGGCAGTCTAGGCAGTGCTGGAGGAATTCATGGCACCAGCCAAGAAAGGTTGCACTAGTGGAATTGAGTCCAGGTCACTTTGAGGGCCTGTTCTGATTAGACCCTGCTTTGCTTAGTGCTATTTTCACAGATTACCACTGCTCCATCTGGCTGTAGCTCCACGGGTCTCAGGAGGTGGTGTACAGTGCTAAGGAATACATTAAAGGAATCTGTGAACATGAACAAGAATAATGAGAATGCTATCTCAAGGTCGTGCAATGCATTTTTGTTGGGGCACCGAGCCTGGTTCAGCATACTTGTGCTGACCTCTGCATTTTAAATATTAGTCTTTTCAGAATCAGAGGGTGTTCCCAGGCTGTGGTTATGACTAGGAGTTAAGTTCAGGAGTTTGTAAAGTTCTTTGAAAATCATGAGAACCTGCTAAGCAGTCAAAAAGAATCAGAGGTGAAAAGGGAATTTAAAAAATTCATTGAAGCCCACAGAGACAATTATACAATGGATATGTAGATTTTGTCCACTTTCTTGAGAATAGTATTTTTGACACTCACACCAGTTGAGGAAAGTCTGTTTGAAACAGGAGATGATGATGTTATTGCAATTAGAGATTCTAAAGAAACAGTGTTGGGAGTGAAGATGGGATCGATGGTTTAGGTTTGCACTCACCGGCTCTCAGGTAGGGGGTGGCTGATTGGGAGCAAGAGCACAGGAGC
>PVKH010015534.1:0-16055 GCA_004027955.1 Chaetophractus vellerosus | reverse complement strand
CTTTGCCATGCCCGTGGGGGCTCCGCCCTGCCCGTGGTGGCTTTTTGCCTTGCCCACGGCGGCTCTGCCCCGCCCACGGCGGCTTGCCTTTCTCAAGGCCGTCTGCCCGCTCGGAGAGGTCCCCGGGAACCGAACCCGGGGCCTCCCATGTGGTACACCGGCGAGCTCTTTATCCACTGAGCTATCTAGCCGGGCCCCTATACATTTTTTCAATTAATTTTACTACCCCTCTGGTTCCCTCAGTAATTTAGTTAAATCTGTCATTAAACTTGCTAATTTTATATTTGTATGTCATGTTCTTAATTTTTTTTAAAAAAATTATACTCTGGCAAGCATTGAATGTTAACAGAGATGGTGAACAAGGTAAGTTTAGTTTTTGATAACTTAAAATCTGTATTTCTTCACATTTAAGTGACGAGTGAATTTTTAAAAAACACCTCATTTGTGTCATAGGATCAGTTAACCTGAATGGGAATTTCTATTTTTCAAGATAATAGTCTTTTACCCCCACATTATCCCTTGGACTTCTTCCCCAAGAATGTTTAAACTTTGGGCACAGTGTCACTAGCTGATCTCCAACATAAATATACAGATGCTTTTCAATTAATGAGTTTCGCTAAATTCGCTTTAGGAAAACAGATGGACATTGACAAGAAACAAACATGGGAAAACTACAAACCGAAAGAATCCCCCAAATTCTTTTGGCCATTATCCTTTGTCTCGGTTTCCCAACTTCCTTCTGCCATAGTGATAAGAAGTTCTATTAGATTCTTTGCTTCTACATGAACTTTAAAGTACACAAAGACTGTCCCTCCCCTCCCTGAAAATTATCTTAGCAAAGGGTGCGTGGTCTTCTTTCTACAGGAAGTCCTTCTTAGTCATGTTCTACAAAAGTAATCAGAGTTGAAGAGTGGGTGTCAAATCTGAAAACTCCCAGCCTGAATCATACCCGTTTCTCAAGAGACCCTGCCACAGAAGAGTTGTTGTTGCTCATAGAACAGTTCAAAACTAAAGGCCAGATTGGAGCCACAGGCACCTCTCTTTCTGTGGTGTTAGAGAATCAGCCCTGAGGCAAGGGATGATATGGTTTGGTTATCTTCTACTTAGAGTAAGAAAAGTTACTTGGGAAAGATACAAATTAATATGAAAAAAACATTGCCCTGCCACAATAAACCAGGAATAAAGACCTGACTGATAATCACTCTGTTAAACTGCACAAAACTTAAGTCAAGCAACTAAACAGTGAGAATTCTTCCATTGCTCAACCTCGAGGCTTGAGCTAATGATTTGATTAAATTGGGTTTGTGTCTTTGTCAGTAAATGACTTTGAATTCAACAAAAGTGACTGGTTTTTCAAATAGTGGAAAGCCACTTGTATAGACCTTGCATAGAAATGCTTACAAACTCTCTGGGCAGAATTCTATATATGTCTCTGTGAAGCCTGGGAAACACAATCAAGGGAAGCTCATTCACATTTTTTAGGTTTCCATAAACAAGGATGACAGAAAAAATGATGAGCTGCTGATGGTTTACCATTTCATCCTGTGAACATTTCACTCTGGAAATTATCACCAATGCCTAGGTCTTTGAGCTCACCATAATGAGATTATTTTACAAGGAATTCAGCTCAACTGGTACTAACTTAGTTACTGTTGACACTGCAAATGCATACAGCAGATGGAAAGACATACTCCACACAGGCACTGAGACAATCCCAAATATGTTCCTATTGTAACACCAGCTTCCAGTCCCCAAATGCCAAATGAAAAGGGAAGCATATGAGATATATTTAGACTCTAACTCTAAAGACCAAACATCCTCAAACTTAATATTAAACAGGATTCTGCCAATATTTACTGTTTCTATTGACCACATTTGGTAAAATATTTGCTTCCTACCTCATTTCCCCTAATCTGTGAATTGTTTTTCATAGAGGCAGTTAACACTGTAACCTCCCTTGTTCCAAGATTTACAGCTAAAGGCTTTTATTTACTTATTATTTTTGAGGTACCAGGGCCAGGGATTGAACCTGGGACCTTGTAAGTGGGAAGCTGGCACTCAACCACTGAACCACATCGACTCTGCTGATTTGGTTTTCTCATTTCTTTGCTTGTTGTTTGTCTTTGTTTTTAGGAGGCACTGGGAACTGAACCTGAGACCTTCCATGTGGGAAGCAGGTGCCCAAGCACTTGAGCCACATCTGCTCCCCTACAGCTAATGATATTGAAGTAATATTTTGGCCACACATATTTAGTAAGAGAAAGCTCCATGATCCTCCAGAGAGTACCATGGTAAACAAACTTTATAATATGGTCCTGACCTTTGACAAAAGCAGCATACATCTTACCTGAAACATCCCATGTGGTCCTGGTCAATGCACTTTAAGAAAGATAGAATAAAGCCAGAAAATAGAGAAAAGGAAGTAGAAATTATTGGAGGAACAGTGGGCATGAGGGAACTACATTAAGCCTACTTCAAAGGCCTTGGAAGACTGACACATGAAAATTTAAGACACATAAGGGAAAATACTTCAACTAAGCCAGACAATGAACAAGGTGATGCACCACGCAGGTAGTGTAGGTTAAAAAGACTTGTTTCATGACTTTGAAAGTTTGGGGACCCACAGGCCCCTTCATTGTATAATGTCTCTCTTGCTTTCAGTTCAAGCTGATATAATTCTTTAAAAACCCTTGTGGGTCTCTTATATATCTATTTATAATCAACTACATGAGACAAGATCCAGAATCAAACCTCTTCAAGATGATAAGCCCTTGCCTTCTTGGGCTTCCTTTGACACTGCTCTGGGAGAATGCCCTAAGAGTCTTAAAAGCCCTATTACTTAACAGAAGGATGTGGCAAGTCATATCTTAAGATCCTTAAAGGACCTTTCCCTGTCTGAAAGGTTTGATGAGCCACTGTCTTAAATCCTTGTGAGGGATTTAATGAAGTATCTTAGACTCACACTGGATTTAAACTTTTACCTGAAGCCAGTTTTTCATTTGATAATTGTTTCCAGTGAAACTGGGAAAGAGAAATAGTTTCATTTCCAACCAGGCAAGTCTTACCTCTTTTATAGTTAAATGTTTATTCTTTAGCTCATCTCTCTCCTCTCGCACAGGCAATGCGAGAAAATAAGGTGAGTGTCTAGGTTTCCTGGCTGTGTTCACAAATACCATAAAATGAGTTGGCTAAACAATTTATTGGCTCATTAGTTTGAGGCTACAAAAAGTCCAAAATTGAGGTGTCAGCAAGGTGATGCTTTCTCCCTGAAGACTGGCTCTGGGACTGGTCTCTGGTGATCCTTGGGGCCTTGGTTTTCCATCACATGGCAATGTCCTCTCCTTTCTCTCCTGGGTTCCACTGACTTCCAGCTTTTACTCTTCCCTGGTGGCTTTCTCCCCATGACCCTCTCTGTAAGTCCTCCAGTAAGCGAGATTAAGACCCATTGTGATTCAGTTGTCCACACTTTAACTAAAATAACATCTTCAAAAGGTCCCACTTATAATGGGGTCGTACCCACAGGAATGGATTAAGATTAAGAGCATGTTTTTCTGAAGTACATAGTTCAGTATACCACAGTGGGGTTTTGACAATTCTGCTTGGGGGCCTCCTAATCTAGATCACTGGGTATATAAGGTATATTTCCTCTTTTCCATAGTACTGCAAATACCTGGTTAGTAAACGCTCTGCATCCATCTGGAATAGGTTCCCTTTCCTTCAGTTTCTAATAAGACTTTTTTCATGTTCCTTTAAGCCTTCACTCAGTCTCCTCAGAATCTTTTAGGTCTCCACCAACATTCTACTTGAAGACATTTAGGCTTTCACTAACAGTCTTCTCAAGGCCATTCCAGCTTCTCCCCACAGCTCAGTCCCAAAGTCAATGTCACATGTTTCAGGTTTTTGCTATGGCAGAATCCCACTTCTAGGTACCAAAATTTGTAAAAGTTATCTATTGATACATAAACCATCCCCAAATCTTAGTGACTTAAAGCAACAACAAACAATTATTTTACTCATGGATCTGAAATTTGGGAGGGCTCAGCAGGGACAACTTGTCTCAACTCCACAAATTCTCAGCTGGGGTTGCTTGTCTGGCAGCTAGATAGTCCACCTTCAACATAATTCACTAGTGGTTGGCAATTTGGTGCTATCTGTTGGCTGGGAGTTCAGCTTGAGCCAAAGGCCAGGAGCCTCAGTTCTTCTCCACATAGGCCTCTCCCCAGGTTTCTTGGTCTTCCTCACAGCGCGGTGGCTGAGTTCCAATATCAAGCATCCCAAGAGAACCAGATGGAAGTACATGGCGTTTTTTTAATGACCAAGCCTTTAAAGTCATTAAGTCATCATTTCCACTACACTCTATAGTTCAAAGCTGCCACAAAGGCCCAACCAGTTTCGCAGGGAAGGGATATATACTCTAGATCTTGATGGGAGAATGGTTAGGTTTTAGAAGAGTATGTAGGACAGAAGATTATTGTTGAACCCCTCTTTGGAAAATACAATCTGCTACACAGATTTGAAAAAAAGGACTGTATAGAGAAATTAATATTTTGGGGGTTATAATCTGTATCTCTGATGCCAAAATTGTGGAGAAGAATATCTTCTGCCATATATCACCTATTCCCCTGACAATAAACAAAATCGGATGAAATTTAGAAATATTTATGTTCCTAAAATGGATGCATCCTTGCAAAATATGACCAAGATTAAAAATAAATCAAGCAATTTTGCATACCTCAATCAAAATAACCTATTGTTCTTTAGCAGCAGGGAATAAAAGATCAATATTCCATTCAGTTCAATTCTATTTAACAAATATTTATTGAATACCTCCTACATACCAGAAATTGTGCTAGGTATACCTTGGTAAATAAGGCATGTTCCTCTCTTATTTTAGCTGGGAAGATATACACATAATAATTCCAGTATAGTATGATAAATGAAATAATTTTAAAAGGTATGCACTTTATCAACATACAAAAGAATGGACCCCTACCTCAGTTCATATACAAAAATGTACTCAAAATGGACCAAAGGCATAAATGTAACAGCTAAAATTACAAAACTCTTGGAAAAAAAACATAAAAGTAAATCTTTGTGAACTTTGTGACATTGATTTATTGGATATGACACTAAAAGCACAAGCAACAGAAGAAAACATAAATTGAATGTCATGAAAACTTAAAATGCTTGTGTTGTAAAGGTCACCAATAAGAAAGTGAGAAGAGGGAAGCGGATGTGGCTCAAGTGGTTGGACTCCTGTTTACCATATGGGAGGCCCCGGGTTCGATTCCCGGGGCCTCCTGGTGAAGGCATGACAGCCCATGCGGCACAGTGAACTGGTGTAGCAAGTTGACCCAACAAAGGGAAACAAGCAGACCCAGTTGCGCAGCAAATGGCCACAGGGAGCACAAGCAGCAAGGAGGGGGTAAATAAATAAAATTTTAAAAAAGAAAGTGAAAAGACAATCCACAGAATGGGAGATGTTTGTAAATCAAACATCTGATAAGGTACATGTATCTAGAATATATAAAGTGTTACAACTGAATAATAAAATAACAACTGAAAATGGATAGAGGATCTGAATAGATACCATTTCTTCAAATAAGATATCCTAAACAAATGGGCAATATGAAAAGGAAAAGGTGATCACCATCATTAGCGATCAGGGAGATGCAAATCAAAGCCACAATGACATACCACTTCACATCCATGAGGATGGCTAGAATAAAAAAGGCAGATAATGACAAGTTTAATAAAGAGGTGGAGAAGTTGGATCCCAAACACCACATAGTTTTTTATTCCATTTATATAAAATGTCTATGATAGGAAAAGCTAAAGCTACAGAAAGTAGAAATAGAGAGTGACAGCTAATGGGTCAGTCATTAACTGAGTTTTGGGGGGATGATGAAATATTTTAAAACTGGTTGAGGTGATGATTGCACAATTCTGTGAATATATTAAAAGCCATTGTATTATACATGTTAAATGGGTCACTTGTATGGTATATGAATTATATTTTAATAAAGCTTATTTTTATTTATTCATTTATTTTTTTAAAAAGTATGCTCTAGGTCAAGTGGAGGCATAGATAAAGCAGTGATCTTCTCTGCTTGGTAGATCACTGAAGGCTTCATGGAGGAAGAGATGATGGCACTGGAGGAAAGGGAAAGGACCGTCCAAGCAGAGAGAATACCATGTATAAATATAGAGTCATGTAGCAGCAGGGTTGAGTATGACTTAAGTAAGGCTGCAAATTGAGGGCTCTCAGGAAATGAGGTTTGGAGTATAAAGGGATTAATTCAAAAACAATGGGGAATCATTAGAAAGTTTTGAGCGATAGGGGCAAGACAGTGACAGGATCATATTTGGATTTAGAACATTCACTCAGGCAATATTGAGGAATGTGGACTAAAGATGACCTCCTGTAGGCAGAAGGCAGTGGAAAATAGTGCCATAATCCGGGTAAAAAGTTAGAGGACCTGAACAGTGGAGATGATTGCTGTATAAAGGAGTTAGAACTTAAGGACTTGGTGTAAACCAGCACAGTAACTCGTATAAAGTAAACAATAAATAAGTCTAAGAGGAAGTGGACCTCTGTGGGGCTTTTATGTAGTTATTTCAAAAAGAGATGAATGTAGAAAGTATCCTGAGATGGGTAATACTTCAAATAACAATCTTTGCATATAGTATTCCCTTAAAGGGAGAGATGATGGATGGCAGAATCCATGCACTGTACCCTGATGTACATGGACTCTATAGAGGCAGGCTCATGTGTATGGAACCACTCACACATTTGTTCTCTAAGAGAAGTCAAATATATATTTTAATAACTAAGTAATTACCAAACCAGGGCTTATTATGTATATCATGAAGTTCTTTTTTGTTATTTTTGTAACCCACACCATCATTAATTAGAAGTCCCTTAAATTGGGGGGAAATAACTATAAAGCTTCAAACCAGCAACCACAAAAATAGGCAGACTGGGAAGAAGCACCTGCTGTTTATGAGTGTTTGAGTTTTTTTAATTACATTGTACCAGAATATTTTGGAGATGCCTCAATGTTCTTTGTTTGAATAAGAAACCGGGAAGTTGGCAATGCCTATCATATCTCAAAACCAGCTTCTTTATCTTGCATGTAATGTGACATCAAGCTCATGAAATACTGATGTCCACACTTCCTGATTTTCATTCTCCAGAATACACAAGTCGTGGTTAAGTAAGTGTGACTCTCCTGACCCAGAACTGTACATTCTTCCCTCTAGAGTGAAGATGCTGCTTGTTCTATAGTGGGCTTTATCTTCGTTTACCAGGCTGTTAAGACAAATACCACACAATGGATTCACTTAAACAATGGAATTTCTTGGTTCATGGTTTTGAAGTTAGAAGAAGTCCAAAATCTCAATATTGGCAAGCTTGCTTTCTCCCAGAAGACTGGTATTACAGTGCTGGCTTTGCCAGCAATCCTTGGGGTTCCTTGGCTTTCCAGTCACATCGCAATGTCCTCTCCTTTTCCTTCTGGGTTCCCACTGACTTCCTGCTACTGGCTCCTCCCCATGGCTTTCTCTGACTCTATCTTCCATTTTCTTCTCCTTATGAGACCTCCAGTAATCCAGATTAAGGCCCACCCTGCTTCAGTCAGCCACACCTAAACTAAAATTAACATCTTCAAGAGATCCTATCTTCAGTGGGTTCACACCTACAGAAACGCGGATTAAGAACATGTCTAAATTCTGTTACATAAGTCAGTCTACTACAAGCTATAAAAATTTGATGTACAAATTGTTTGCAGTATCTACCAGTTGAATATTTTTTTAACTTTAGATTGTATGTCTTTCAGAATTATTTCAACTTGGTAATCATTATTACATATCAACTAGAACTTTAATATTCTGAATAGCAGAACCTCTCAAAAGTAATAAGTATAATGCACTCTGATATAGTACATTTTATTTGTAATGTTTCCATGTTGATAATGAACCAGTCACAGTAATATACTTACTTATAATACTATAATTAATTTTATACTTTCTTATAGTAAGTATAAATTGGGATTGACAATTTGTTAGGCAGTTTTCCCCAACTTTACCTCATGAGCTCAGAATATTTCAAAAGGTACATTTTCCAGAATTTGTATTTCAAAAGAATATTTTCCCAAATATAAAATTATAAAACTGAATAAAAACTTCATGCTCATGCATATATACATAAAGACACACACATACATACACACACCACATATTCTAATTACCGCCTTTGCCTGAGAATCATTATGCTAGAGATTTTCTAAAAGCGCAACTCATTAATTTTTAAAGAAGGTTTTATTTATTTATCCCCACCGCCCATTGTTTTGCACTGTCTGCTCTCTGTGTGTTCTTTTGTGTCTGCTTGTCTTCTCTTTAGGCAGCATCGGGAACCAATCCTGGGGCCTTCTGGAGTGGAGAGAGGCTACTCAATCTCTTACGCCACCTCAGCTCCCTGGTCTACTGCATCTCTCATTCTCTCTCTTCTGTGTCTCTTTTTGTAGCGTCATCTTGCTGCACCAGCTCTCTGCACAGGCCTGCACTCCTGCACGGGCCAGCATTCCTGTGCAGGCCAGCCTTCTGCGTGGGTCAACTCGCCGCGCGGGCCAGCTTGCTTTTCACCAGGAGGCCCTGGGAATCAAACCCTGGACCTCTCATTTGGTAGACGGGAGCCCAATTGCTTGAACCATATCTGCCTCCCTCAATTATTCATTAATTCATTAAAGAAAATGAGAAACAAAGAAAAGAAATAGGAAGATAATATTATTATCAAAGGCATTTTTATAAAAACAATGAAGAACTACAAATAGCCAATACCAAGAATGCAGGTTTTCTGAAGCTCCAAATCTTTTAAATAAATGATACAGGGTAATGCATCTCAAAATTGGCAATTAACCTAATTAATCATTTATTGTGGTGGCTATTAAGTGAATTCTTAAAAATAGTAGAAAAGATAAACTGCTGACAAATGTAACTAACCTTGAACTTTCCTGGAATCAAATAAAGCTTAGACAGGACAAATCACAATTTTGGTACTTCGGTGGTTTATTTGACAGAAAATTGGAATATCATCAACTGTGTTTTCACTCATCTTTGACACAGATAATCAATATGGTATATTGAGATTTTAAAACACTACTATATATTTTTGCTCTCTCTTCTATGAGGATGATGATAATGATTGGTAATGCTAATATTTGAGTTCCTACCATATGCCAGGCAGTATGCTAAATGTCCCTATTTTATTACAACTTAATAATCTTGCTAAAAAGACAAAAGAGGAAGGTGCTATTGTTATTTCCCACTTGACAGGAAAATGAGACTTAGATAAGTAAGAAAGTGGCAGAGGTAAGTCTGGAACTGAGGCCTATCTGCCTCCACTTCAGAGCTCTTAAAGCTTATGTTCTTTGGCTCCCTTCAGTGATATATGTATATTTTAGCCAAATTTTCATGTAAAAAGAACTAAATAGAGATGTCTTTGTTTTGTAACAAACTCAATTCACAGACTCAAACATACAGATCACATAAAGAACTAACTTGTTTTACATAACCTAAAGTCTCAAATTTAAATAATTTTCAGGATAGAATGACATTGAATGGAGGCATTTGTTGGCAAAATGTGATATTTTAATCCAGCTAAATCAAATACTATAATACACAGGTATGAGGAAGAAAAAAATGTTCTCAGAATTGTTGTGTACAGTGATGTCTTCAGTAAGGAATTAATTTCTAGAATCTGAAAAGAAGAGGTAAGAAAAGAAAAGAGCAGAAAGAAAATGCTGATATTGAGAACACAGTATTGAAAAAAAAAACATAAAACAAAAAACAAAACATGTATTGCTCTATGAGAATCTGTGGTTAAGATTTTTCCATCACAGAAGAGTTTCCTCACCTAAAGACATATCTAGGCTGTTATTGGTTCCCCCACTGCCTCCCTCTTCATTTTCTTTATTTTAGTTATTAATTGGAAATTATAGAGTAGTTTAAAGCTACTCACTTTGCAGCCAGCTTGGCTATAATTCAACCAACCCATAGGCCAATAAATATGGTAAATGGACTGTTAACATTTTTGTTGATGCTTTATATCGAGTTCCAGGTTGGTGTTTTATGAAGCCAAGCATTGTCACTTCGATTTCTAGAAAAAGGATAATTTATCTGGCAAAGAGGTAGACAGAAATCTGAAACCTGGGTAAGTTTAAGTCTATGTTGGAAAAATGTACCCCAAATCATGAGTGATAATTACAAATATATTCCATAACCCACATAATTTCAGATAATGAAAGAAATTTCCTTCACTGCTGTTGTGCCTCTCTACAAATAATTTCTGTCCAGAGTCTAAGGAACAGAACATCTCACAAGAGATGGTGCTATTTCATTCATTTCCATTTCCAATTGGGAATTACAGACAGAATGGACTAAGCAAAGGCTTGTGTGGGGATCCAGGACTCTGGCTCCCCCTAACTCCTCAGCACATAGCCACCTGCGTGACCTAGACGTAAGTTAAAGGTTAACAACCCTCCCCAGAGGGGAGAAAATGTATAGATGGTATCGTAAACCATAATCTCCTTAGAGTGGTAAAACTTCATTCCTGCGATAACATCACTAGACCCCATATGTGCTCATGGGACCCTAGCAGAAACTGTTCTCATACACTATGGAATGTCTTTGTTCTGAAACCCCTTATATCACCCCTCATTTTTCTGTCTCTTTGTGGAGTGCTATCTTCATTCTCCTGACTGCCACCTCCAGAGACTCTCTCCTATTTAGAAATCCAAATAAAGCTTATGCCTGACTCAGTCCCAGGTGCGTTCTTTGGTCTCCTGGCAGCCCCAACCTGTGCTCCTCAGGAGCTGGGTTGGAACAGCTCATCTAGAAAATCAATATCTACTCCAAAAAGGTTTAGGGTGATAACTGACTGAATTGTGATGTTATTTACTTTCCACCTTTCTGCTTTTTACACAGTGATCAAAAAACGACAAGAAAAACAAAAACAATTTTTTAAAAAAGTCAATTGGACCAAAACAAAAATTCACTTGTTTGAATCTGGGAAGACAGGACATAAATGCTAGTAAAATTAGCAAATTAGCAAATGGTGAAACAAAGTCATGAAAAAAATAATTTCATCATCAGTGCCTTGTACTCCACCATTGCTCATTAATTGTCTGTTGAATGAATTTGTCATGAGATTTCAGAAAAGAAAAATAAAAAATATATCAATGCTCAGTATTTGTCATTAAAATGCTTAATGGTTCCTAAGAGCAGGAGGGGGCCAGCTTGTGCGTATACTTTGTCCACACTAAGATTCAGTCCAGGTAAAATTGAATTAGTTGATTTGCATGAGAGTGTTTTGGCAGAGAGCAAGAGAGCTTGCCAGCACTCAAGAGGAACACAGGATGGGAAGGATTGTAAAGCTTCTGTTTCAAGTTTTTTCATCCCTGGCCTCCTGTGGAGACGGGATGGAAAGCTGAAACTTTGCTGCCAAGGTAATAAGGGAAGATCCAGCAGAAGAGAGGGGCATTCTCCCAGCTTCCATGAAGCATGATACCATCATGATTTGGGCCATAAGGACCCCAGTGGAAAAGTTGGAGAGCATCCTTCACAGAAAGAGCAAAAAAAAAGGAAATCACTTGAAAGTAATCAATACAGTCTGTTGAGAATATACATGAATAACTCTTGAGGATCCCTCCATCTGATGTAAATGGATGAGATTTGGGAGGGGGATGTGCCTCAGCAGGTGATGAAAGAAAGAGAAGAAATATGTTTATTGTCCCTACTGATGATAAGGTTCAGGTAAACATTTTATATTTTCATTCAAATGCTTACATTTTACATATCTCAATAGGCTAATAATGGTATAAGTACTTTCTAGCAAACACAAATCAGTACATTCACTACTGAGCTTTTTTGTTTTGTTTTGTTTTGTTTTGTTTTTTAGGAGGTACTGGGGATTGAAGCCAGGACCTCATACATGGGAAGCAGGCACTCAACCACTGAGCCACATCTGCTCCTGCTACTGAGATTTAACCGATGATGACCTGGGTGACTCACACAAGGGCAGTCTCTGCCCAGACACAGGAATGTGATAGATGTTGTCAATCAACCCATCTAATAATACCTGATTTTTAATACCTCAAGGGATTTTTTTCCACCTTGGGACTGCGGAAATAGTGAAAGGAATTATTTGAGCTGTACTAAAATAAAACCATGAATCATCTGTGTATGGAATATTTGCTAAACAATTAAATCAGGAACACAAACAACAAATCACAATGTATTCTACACAGGTGTAATTGTTTTTAATCACTAATCCCATCTCAGAAAGGAATGGTAAACTCTTCAAAACATTGATGACTAGAAACAAATTCCCAACTCTAAAGCTGACCTTCTCTTACTGCATCTCTAGAGCCAGTTTTTCCCTTTTTGGGTCTCATTACAGTGCTTGACTCATTGGCTCTAGGAGCATTTGGACTGTCTGCATTGCTCAAGGTTGGGTCAAGACAGGATAAGGACTTGCTACCTGGCACCATTAATATAAAAAAAAACAAAACTCTTTGCTCTTGCTTATTCTTTCTGACACACAACCTTCTCTGGTTCACTGTACGTCTCCAGGATGCCTCAGGTCGTTCTCCTTGTACTTTCCTGCCTATGTGTCATATTGACACATGTTCTCAATTTTTAACTCTGGCTGTAATGAAGTTTCCTGAAGGTAGCCTCTAAGATGACAGCCCCTTGGAGACAAGAGCTCCTTTTCTGCTTAACAAATTTCTCTCTGAGGCATCTGGCAGACAGGTGGTAAGATCTACTAATCTAAATCTTTGCTACTTGAAGTACAGCCCAGACCAGCAGCATCAATATCACTTAGGAGCTTCTAGAATGTATAAATTTGGGCCCAAACTCAGACCTGCTGAATCAGAATTTGCATTTTTAACAAATTCTCAAGTCATTTGTAAGCATATGGAAGTTTGAGAAACACTGGTCTAAGTGGTATTCCACAACCTATCACTGATAGGAAGCTTGAAACCCAATCATGTTCACCTTTAAGAGAGACAGGGGTCCTTTGCCATTCCTGGATCTTATTGCTTCAAAGAACACAGCGAAGACAAAAAAATCAGGCCTGCATTTATAAATGCATATATGTCTTGAAAACAAAGCGTAATTTGCTAAGCTTCATTACCACCACCACCACCACCTTTACAACAATAGCTAACACTTATTGAATTGTGTCAAGCACAATGCGAAATGCATTTATATTTTTATCTTATCTTCACAAGAAGCCCCAATCCTACATAGCCGAGATTTGAACACAGCCTAATCACTAAATTCTATTATCACTCATGCATCTGTGGCTATTCTCCATTTTCTGATGGAGTAATATGTACATCCTTGTCAAGTCAGCAATTGCTTGAATTGCAAATATACAAGCCTTTTAAAAAAACAAAAACAAAAAAAACCATTTTGTTACCTTTGTCTAGCGATCTAGTACCTTGTTTTCTGAGAAAAAGTGTCTATAGAAATATAGTGATGTTTAACCATTTCTATTTAACAAAAACACACCTTATAACTATTTGTAAACTTAATCACACTGGAAAAATAGGTATTCAATTAAAATGGGCATTTGTGAACAAAGAATAACATTTACATTTCTATTATTTCCTGAAGCCAAATCAAGACATTTTAAACTATTTTTAAAAGCATCAAATTTTACAGTTTACTTTGTAAAGTGTGATACACTGACAAATTGCTCTTAGGAAAATTAAGAGTTTTGTGCACAATAGAATTAAGAAAAGAAAATAATTTTAATATACAGTATAAATCCCTACTCTCTTTAAAACACATTCTTTTTGTTGATAGTGCTTTACAATTGAATGTCCAAATTGAATACACTTGTCATTCAATACTATTTTTATTGATCCCATATAATTTTGACACCAAAGTTGATTCAAGGGGCATTTTTGTAAACTTAAATCAATATAAGGATCAAACAATAGAATGTGTAGAGTGGTTTCTAAAATCACAATGAGAACATACAAATATTTGCTAAATACATGCTGTCTCTGTAATTGTGTGGTCTTCACTTAAGGAGTATATTTAAAGTATCTTCTCAAGACTTTCAATTTTTTTAAGTCTCCTTAATTCAGTTATTTTATTTAAAATATTTTATCATCAAATATTTTTATTTCTAAAATAAAGCAACTTTCTTTTCTCAGACCCACCTCTAATTCACTCTGCAATCTGCTCTTCAAAGTACATTACTTTTCAAATTCACACAGCTTCCAACTCATATTATTACTACAATATACTTAATATTACTCTTTTCTGTCCCTTAAAGAACCCTTCAAATTTTAAAAAATCCCTAAAAAAGAGATATAATCTAATTCCTAAATGTATTGATTCTTTCAGCCAAAGGTCTAAAAAATGTATTGTATTATCTTTACTTAAAAAAGATTCTTATTCATTCATTTTATATCCATCTTCTTAAGCTCAGAACCTTATAAAGAGTAGGTATCCAGCAAACTTTTATAAAATGAGTGAATGGAGTAAGCAAGTAAGCTAGTTAAAGATCCTTCCAAAACAATTTATTCTCCTTTGGGGTACCCAAAATGCCCCCCATGGGAAAAAAGGAACCCTGATATTTGTTTGATATGAATGCTTATCTTTGTTTGAAATATTTCTAACTTACTGCTGACCAGACTGCCATTCTATATGCAAGCTATTATTTATTCAATATGAGTAACAGAGCATCAGTTTTGGAAATGAGAATAAAGAAAACATGGTAAAGGGTATGGCTTTATAATAATGAATGAAATGAAAAAACTGTATAAGAGAGGAACTATTAATTAGATATGACGTCTTAACTTTATACATTTAGAATGAAGTTTGAATAAGTGCTAATTACATGCTTTCAATATTCATAAATGATTCTAACAATCAGGCATACAAAACGTACTACAAAGCTTTGATCCTCAACTTTAATTATAAGAAGATGGAATATTTCATCTTCCCACTTCTTAGATGTGCTGTCAATTCTTTCTTTTGAGGACAGAACAAAAAAGGAACGCCAGTGCTTCAGTTGTGCTTTTTTCTTGCACTAGCATCATATTCCCATTTGGACAGGTGAGGAACATGGTAGAAGAGCATCTGTTCAAGAATCCCACACACATACGAATCTACATTCTTTTAGATGCATTTTACTGCATTCTTGTTTTTCCTCTAAGATAGCCAGCTGGGCAAATATTCTTAAATGATGTAATGCATATTTTACATGTTGCTGAAATTCAACTGAATACCCTTAAAGGTTTCTCAAGCTTGAGAAACTGCTCATTTTTGCCAATGATATACCATTTCACAGGAGTTCCAAACTTAAAAATCACCACTTACATATTCATTTTCTTATATACCTTCTTTGTTCAGGTCCTTAACACAATATGCATAGCTTGTGGACAACTTGCATTCCAAAAAACATGGTTTTCATTATGCTAGTCCTCTGCACAAAATCTTAGCTTTCTACCACCTATATTATATGGTCAATAAATTCCTACCACAATATACCTGAATCCTACATTTCTCGCTACTTCCCTACACAAACCTTCCTCTCTAATCAAACATAACTGCACTTGGTGATTCATCCTCAACGTATGCATTGATAATGTTGGCTAATGTTCTTCTTGACTATTTAAACTCCACCCCATCCACGTCCCCTTCTTCAAGACTACTCAAACCACATCTCCTTAGTAAAGACTTCTCCTGACCACCCCAGGCTGCACGCTCTCAAATTCTTTTTCTTATCATTCTTCCTATTTCTCATTTGGTACTTCTAAACTTATCCCTAAATAAAAAGGTGACTTGTTTCCCCATCTAGCTTTTGGACCCTCTCTCATTCCTCATTTTTATATAGCAGCTAGCACAGTGGCTTGAACTTAGTAGTTTCCAAACATTTATTAAGTACAAAAAGGCTTAAAATTGGGAGAGGGATAACACTCCAATAAAAAAAATCATTTTATTTCATTTTTATACTCTGTAAGTGATTTGCCCAT
>PVKH010015533.1:0-16060 GCA_004027955.1 Chaetophractus vellerosus | reverse complement strand
CTTTCTGCTTGTTCTTGCTGTGTTCATTTTTTTTTTTTTGCATTCTTCTGTATCTGCTTTGTCTCCCCCCGTTGTGGTGATGCGCCAAGTCAGCTCACTGTGCAGGCAGCTTGCCCCACTTGCGGGTGGCTCTGCTCTGCTCGTGGGCAGCTCTGTTCTGTTTTCGGGTGACTTGCCCTGCCCATGGCTGCTTTGCCCTGCCCGTGGTGGCTTTTTGCCCTGCCCACGGCAGTTTGCCCTCTCAAGGCAGTCTGACCACTCAGAGAGGGCCCGGGAACCGAACCCAGGGCCTCCCATGTGGTGAACCGGCACCCTATCCACTAGGCTACAGCCAGCCCCTGCAGTAATTTTTATTCTTATAAATAAAGATATGAGCAGCCTCCCACTGCTAATGCCATTATAAAATTTATATTTCTGCAAAATACTTAAATTTCTCTGATTCCCTGTGAAGCCTCTCAGCATGAATTGCAATGAGCAAAGGAAATGGTTGTAGTATTTGTTTAGAGAGTTCCATTAAGTGCTAATATTCTTCCATGCAATTATACAAGAATTCTACTCATGCTCCACATGCACACGTGTGCACACACATGCACACACACACAAACATATGTTGGTCCTCTCTAAAACCCAGCTCAACAGGCTTAAAAATTGGCTTAAATTCAACAGTAGGCTTGAATTAAATTCATGGGTGAGGCATCTTTATCTTACAAATATATTTAATCAAGATAAGATATATCTGTAACAACTCAGTTTGACACGATTAATGATATTTAGGATTTTATAGAAAAAGGATATTTTTCCCAAGTTTAAAAAAAGAGCTTTAAGATGCCTTCCTGTTCTTATGCATTATCAATCATTATAAATTATTTAAGCACAAAATTTCCAGATCAAAAATACTGACATTTTTTGGGTATGCTTGGGAATATGTTATCCAGCATTAGAAGGAAACAAATTCATTGTGCTGTTAGTATTCAGGCATGTATCACTATTGATATCAAAGCTGAAAATTAGCCCCTTTCTCAAGATAGTTACATTATAAATTTTCATAATCTAGTGTACATGAAACCCTCACTGCTTCACGGGGGCAGGCCCACCTCTCTCGAACCTTTGGGGTGTCAACATTACTCTCCCCAACCCTTGGGCAGCTCTGCTCTGCTTGTGGGTGGCTCTGCTCTGTTTGCAGGTGACTTGCCCTGCCCATGGTGGCTTTGCCCTGCCCATGGTGGCTTTTTGCCATGCCCACAGCAGCTCTGCCCTGCCCATGGTGGCTTGCCCTTTCAAGGTGGTCTGCCCACTTGGAGAGGCTCCGGGAACTGAACCCAGGGCCTCCCATGTGGTGAACTGGCGCCCTATCCACTGGGCTACAGCCGGCCCCCCACACCAGTTTTTTTTTGTTTGTTTCTTGACAGAAGTGATGGAGTTATATACGTTAAACATTAACTAAATAACACTTAATCTAACAGCAAATTCAAGTGGAAATAAAATATAGGAATGATTCTATGTATTTTTCTGTAAATATATATATATGATTTATATATTCTTTTAGATTATAATTCTTTGCAATTCACAATTTCATGGACAGATAAATTAGGAAATAATGACACTCTTGGGAGATAGTCACGCTTCAAATGTAGAAGTTTAATATTCAAACTAGTTTTCACTAATATTAATTTACTAATAACAGTAGAATTATACCCATTATTTGCATAGAGAAAAATAATGCTTTTATTATTTAAGTACAATTTGGATAATACGCATTAACACAAAGATGACTTTTTCAGGATTGTGCTGACATATTCTAAACTTCAGCAAAATCTTACTATACCTATCAGAACAAGAGAAAATAATGAAAGACATCATGAAGGATTCACATGAACACTAATTAATCATGGAAGAAATCACAGCATGACTGGATCCACTGAGTCATTAAACCAAAGGCAGAGTAGAAAACCTGGAAGCATGGACCTGTTGCAAGCTTATGATTTGCTTCAGCAAGTGTGTCAGCATAGGAAGTCCTCATGAAGTTTATGCTTCTGCTAAAATTCAGAGGTCCAATAAGCACATCTCCTCTGTGAATAAATAAATAAAGTACTGTCTTTGAAGAGGAAAGGTGAACATGTGTCATATTACTGGACCTCTGGAATCTTCATCTAGGTGACAAGTCTCTTTAAAACAATATGATATAATTCTGAGTCTTTAGAATACATTTGTTTTCTAAGAGATCTATTGTATTCACTACTTCCAAATCAGTGGGTCTAATCAAAATAATATTATCAATATGCTAGAATAGCCTGATGCCCAATGGAATGGTAGAGGATCTAATACCTGGGAACTAGATATGATAGAGGGCTGAAGAATTGATATGGTCCTTGTATTAGCCAGCCAACGGGGTGCTGATGCAAAATACCAGAAATATTTTGGACTTTATAAAGGGTATTTATTTGGTGTAGAGGCTAACAGTTACCAGGCCATAAAGCATAAGTTACTTCCCTCACCAAAGCCTATTGCCATGTGCTGGGGCAAGATGGCTGCTGATGTCTGTGAGGGTCCAGGCTTCCTGGGTTCCAATCTTCCCAAGGCTTGCTTGTTTCCAGGTTTGGCTCCTCTGCTATTTCCACAAGGTCAGCTGTAGACTCTCTAGGCTTTGCTTCTCTCCTCAAGCCCAGCTGTAGACTATCAGACAAACAGCTTGCTTCTTTTCTCGGGGCCTTCTCTCTTTACTCACGAGCAAGCTCCTCTGTGTGTTCACTTCCCAGGGCTCCAGCATTAAATCTCAGCATCAGAACACCAACATCAAAACCCTAACTCTGTCATTTGCCATGTCTTTTTATCTTTGAGACCCCACCCACCAAGGGGTGGAGCTCAACACTCTACTGATGTGGCCCAGTCAATGCCCTAATCATAACTTATTCATGCCCAGAAGAACAGACCAGTTTACAAGCATAATTCAATATCTATTTTTGGAATTCATAACTATATCAAACTGCCAAATTGCTACAGTCCTGATGTAAAGCCCTGAAGCTTTGATTCTGTCTTGCGAGATGAAGACACGCTGCTTATAGATGTTTTTATTAACAAACACGGAGAAAAGAGCAATCTCTGGATAAACAGCATCTTACTAGATATCTAGCACTGTGTTGATTTGCTTTGGAAAAATACAAACAATTTGAGTCACCAATTGTCTCCTTTTATTACTAATTATATGGAAAAAAACTTTTTTCCCTCCATTCAATGGTGAAATTGATCAAATGTCAATGGACATTTAGTTTGTTTTCACTTTTTGGGTATTTGAAAAAAGCTTTTATGGTCATGTATGTGTAAAGCTTTATGCCAACATATGTTCTCATTTTCCCAGGATAAATACCTAGGAATATAATCGATGGGTCATAAAAATATATGTTTTTATACTTTATAAGAAATTTGTAAGAATATTTTCTAAAGTAGCTATGCTATTTACACTTGTACCCAAAGAGCTTATTTACTACTTGCATATCTTATTTTGTGATGTAGTGTTACACATTTTACTCATTTTGGGTGCTTTCTTTTTTCTCATTAGGAATTTTTCCTTCACTAAGACACACCTTTCCATTTTCTAAATTGATTCTTTTAATAAAGCAAATATTTTAATTTTTATTTACAGAAAACAGACAAAATTATCCAAGAAAGTTTTATCTGTGTAGGGAAATATTGAGGCATATTCTGAGTGAGTTACATCAGTACTAGCTACTAGATAAACAAAAAAAATAAAAATGTTCAAAGTATTCAGAACAAATGGTACCAGTCTTTGGAATGTATCATTTTTCTGGAAGAAGGAGCCAACTGGGAATTGACAAGCAATCTCTGGTGAAGAGAATTAATGAAGCAAACAGTCAAAATTAAAGTCCAAAATAAATAAAAAGAATCACTAAATCATAATCATCAATCCTTCTTCAGCACAGTCTATCTTCCTGCCTATATTAATTTGCAAATTAATGGAGGTCAAAGACAATAAAAATGTTTCAAAAATAAAAAGAAATGGAAGAAAGGAAAGACATTAGACATTAGATTAAAGCCGTATGAAGAAATAAAGGTCTCTGGTGAGGGTGATGACATAGGTAAATATAAATTCTAGTATTATCGTATTTTTGCTTTGTAACCCCACATTTTACTTCCTAAAGGTTCTAAAAGGTAAATGCATGAAATGTAATGATAAATTGGTGATTTTTGACTCATAATGTATACACATGTAATGGGGTATAAATAAGTATGGGAATATAGTTTGTATATACTGTTAAAGATAAGTTGGTATCAAAGAAAATAAGATTGTTATATATTTTGGATATTAAGTGTGAGATAATTTTTGATAAGAAATTATCGGAGAATATGCAAGCTTATAGTGAAAGAGATTAGACTATAAGTTGGTAGGAGTGGGAGAAGCAGGGGCAGTGGGGAATTAATGAAAAATGGATGTAAGGCTTCTGTTTGAGGAGATTGGAAAATTTTAGTAGTGAAAAATGGTAAGGGTACCACAATAATATGAATGTGATTAATCCTATTGAATGTTATGCTTGAGGAGTGGTTGAGATGGGAAAGTTTATGTTGTACATATGCTTCCACAATTAAAAAAAAGGAAGAAAGTGCAACTAAGTGACAATGATATTAAGGTCAGGAAACAGGCAATAAATCATTCTGGATGAGATTTATCAAGGGAGGATAAAAGGCTCAGAAGGACATAATGGGGACATATGAAAATATTGGAATATAGACTGTAAGCTTTATGTCAACATTAAATTTCTTGAACTTGAAAACATTTAAAATGTTTACATAAATGAATATACTTGTTCTTAGGAAATGTACATGGAAGTAATAAATGTTCTAAGTGTATACAACCTACACTCAAGTGTTCAGAAAATGGGTTGTTAGATAGGCAGGCAGATATAAATAGATGACAGCTAGTTAGATAGACTGATACACCTTATGTGACAAAATGTTAAAATTGGTGGCTCTGGGTATCTGGGGGAGGACATATTGGAGTTCTCTGAATGGGGTTTATATCATTTTTGTAACTCTCTTTTAAATATGAAAGTACTTCAAAATAAAATGTTAAAAATATTAAAAATTAAATAGTGTGAAAAGTTGAAATAGAACTGTGAAATAAAGAAAACAGAAAATGAAAATCCTTACATGCCATCTGGTTTAATTTACTCAAAATTGGATTTTTTTTTGTTTCAAACCTATGTAAATATTGCATTTTAAAAGATAATATAAAACTGTCATCTAAAATGTTGCTCAATTCATTCTCCCAACATCACTGGAAACTCCTTATATAATAAATACCATACTGATGCTTTGCTTAATTATTTATTTAAATATATGTGAGATTGAGCATTTCCCCTGTGCTTATAAGGCATAGGTGTCTCCTGTTTCATATCTTATTTATATTTGAATTAATTTATTTTTCTATCTTTATTGATTTAATATTAACTATATGATCTATTGTGTTATAAGATAATTATCCTTTTGTTACATGTGTTGTAATTTTTTTACATTTATGGTTTGTATTTTGAATATATGACATTTTGTTTTATATTGCATTTTTCAAATTATATCATTAAATGTGTACAAGAAGCAATAATTGCACCATAAGTTTTCTTCTTGTAATTTTATGATTTTTGACATATTTAAGTACTTCATTCATATGGCATTTATTTTATTGGTGGATATTAAAAAGGAATCCAGCCTTATTGTTTCCAGATGACCAAGGACCTGTCCTAATTTCCTGTGTAACACACACAGACAGTATGATGCTGACTTTCAGGGGACATCATCAAAATTAACATCTTATGGAACTCATTTTTTTCTACAATTAAAAAATGTTTTCTTCACGTGAATTCTGGAGAAAAAATGGCTCTTATATCCTAGCATCAGATTTCAGGGCTTTGGTAACTAATATTATTTTAGCTTTTATTCACAGTAATTTATGGAAACTATTCTATTTTCTTTTTTAAAATAAATGATAGGTTAAACCTCATCAAATAAAATAAACTGTTGCTTATTGTATGTGTATGTGTGTGCATGTGTATATTTTATCTCCACATTTTTCCAGGTACCTTAGTAGTGTATTTGAAATATTCATAGCATGTATGTTTGCAAGTAGCTTAAAATACTTTTCATAAATGAAGTGCTGTTAGAAATAAAAATAAATAAAATTTGCTTCCAAAATTTTTTGAAATAAAAAATCTGATTTTAATGTATGTATAATATATACATTCATGCTGTCTGAAATAGTTCATATATGGTAGTATTGCAAAGACTTTACAAGGTATCTTATGAGTGTTTTCCATTGCACTTATTTTCATTTCCTTCATGGCAAAATAATGAAATTAATTTAAAATAATTAAGCAATGAAATTTAAATTTTCATTACTGAATTACTAAATAAAAGTTCATCTGCATATTATTCCAAGTATTTTCAAATATTTGATACACTTCTTATTGATAGGTGTGGATAGCTGCAGTAAACTTTTCGGCTTTTCCCTGAGTTAGATTGGATTGTTTAACAATTTGATGGCCACCTGCTTATAAATGTGCAATTATGGTCAGTTCTACCTAGAAATGTGTTTTCTACATGCTATTGCTTCATCTCCACTGATGGAACTATTTATTGGTTAAGGTGAAGGAGTGTAGATAGAACTGGATAATCTAATGTTTGAAGAATAGCGTTATCCATACAGGTCCAGAAAGATGTCTTTTGGTTAGTTGTGG
Organism: Chaetophractus vellerosus; assembly: GCA_004027955.1. NCBI lineage: Eukaryota > Metazoa > Chordata > Mammalia > Cingulata > Chlamyphoridae > Chaetophractus > Chaetophractus vellerosus. The sequence goes on along the minus strand of PVKH010015533.1, from coordinate 9,317 downwards.
TGACATTCTTTTTTTGCTCATACTTCATAATAAACTCATTGTTTGAATTTGTGTCCTCAGGAAACATTAAAACATTTTTTCTTCTCACTATTTACAGTTATACCTTTAACATGGTTATACTTAACATGTGAATGATAAATAGCTGTACATTCTTGGTAATAGAATTCTATTTACCTAAGTTTCATGTCAACTGTCCTGGTGTTAGATATATGTTAGATACCTGGTGTTAGATTCCAGGTATCTTTTTATGTTGATGATAGATAGATAGATAGATAGATAATAGATAGATAGATAGATAGATAGATAGATAGATAGATAGATAGATGATAGATAGATAGATTTAGATACAGATATAGATATAGATATAGATATAGATATAGATATAGATATAGACATAGATATATAGATATAACTATAAAGATATCATAAGTTAAATAATTTGCCTAGTGGCAAACTAGAGCTAGGACTAACACAGGGCATTAACTTATTTGATTATTCAACCCATTTATTGACCATCAGCTATGTGTTTGAACTTGTGCTAGACATTAAGAATAATAAAGAAAATAGCACTACTGTACCCTTCACAGTTTTCTAATTCATAATGCTTACACTTTTTATATTAACATGTATCTTCTCATAAACTCAGAGGAATTGAAAATTACTGAGGTTATATAGTCATATGTACCATGTGTTTTAATTTACTAAAAGCTGCTGGGAGCAATAGACCAGAAATGAGTTGGCTTTTACAATGAAGATTTATTAAGTTAAAAGCTTACAGTTCTGAGACCATAAAAGTGTGAAAATCAAGGCATCATCAGAAGATGCTTTCTTCTAGAGCTGCAGCTGTGACAGTGAGCAGGCACATGGCATCCGGTTGTCTCTACTCTCTCCTCCAGACTTCATTGCATTCAGTTTGGAGCTACTTTGTCTGTGGCTTTTCTCTCTCCTGGGTTCATTGGTTTCAGGCTTCTAGGAGTTTTGCCTGTCACTAAAGGTTTTTTCTGAGACTTTTTATTCCTACATTTATAAAGGATTCCAGTAAGATGATTAAGACCCACCCTGGCCCATGAAATCTAATCAAATGCACTTAACTGAAGTAATCTAATCAAAAGTTCCCACCTACAATAGATTTACATGCACAGGAATGGATTAGCTTTAAGAACAGGATGTCTGGAGTCCACAAAAGCTTCAAATTGCCACACAGAGTTAAGATATACCAAGAAAAGAAGTAACTGAGCAGAGAGTTCAGAAACAATACAAAGTATTACAAATCCACATAATTCTATACAGCTAGAGTAAGGAAAATAATTGGCATGGCAAGAAGCCAAATGAGAAAATTAGATAGAAGTAAAATCATAACATGGAGTTTATGCCACTGAGAAGAGTGGAAACATGATTTGATATGCAATATGTTAATCATAATGCATTTTTGAAGGACAAATAGAAACATAATTGTATTTCATTAAAAGAAGAGAAAAATAATATTTATGACTGTACTGTGTTATTTGGAGTAAGTGATACTAAAAGTCTAATGCTGTGCTCATAAAGAAAAGGAGGTGGATATGAGAGACCAAAGAAAAAAATTATCAGTTGGACTGGCTTTCAAAATGAGGGAGAAATGGCCTCTGGCTTTAGAGAGTGAGAGGATGGTAGAATAATAACTTTTGTTATAACTTAGAGAGAAATGGCAGGGTTAGGAGAGTGTAAGATGAACTCAACATAGAATTACTATATTTTCAGGGTGTGTGGTACCATTGAATGTACAATTATAACTAGGTTGGAAATATTAATTTGGAAGATGTCTAAGAAGAGAGTAATAGGATCCATATTAGTGAATTAAATGAATGAGAAGTCTAGAAAGTAAAGGAGCTCATGGGGGAACCGATTTTTAGGGCATAGGTAGTAGAAGTGAAATAAAAGATAACAAATGACACAAAAGAATCACAACCAGTGTCTCTTCAAAGAATTCCAATAAAAAATAAGAGTTCACTAAAAGTACAAAATGCTAAAATGAGGCTAAGAATGATGACTGGATTCATTGAAAAGATCAATTGAAAGATTATTGGTGATACTTGCTAGGGAAGATATGAAGTAGAGAGGATACAAATCTGATTGAAGGAGTTTGAGGAGAGAATAAGAAGCACTAAGGATTTGCAGATAGTTTTTTTAACTATTATTTTGAGGATTTTGAGTATAATGAACAGAGAGTTTGGGATTAAGGTTGAGGGGATCTTTTCCTGCTGTTATCATTGCTTTAATAAAATTGATAGGTTTATGATTACTTACAAGTATTTAAAAAGAAATAATACCCCCAAAATATTTATGTTTTACACAATTTAAGTAGAATGAATTAAAGCTCTTCCTTTTTTTCTTCTGGATACATTTCCAAATAGAAATTTCAAACATCATGCTCATTGCTGCATCAATGAACTCACTACCCCTATATATGCCCAGATGTCTGTTAATTGATGTTTTGGTTTTCCCTTTCTTTATTTTTTTTGTTGAATGTATCCTGCCTTCATCATTGTGCTTGTATGTGTGTGAAAGAGAGAGTTGTGGGATGGGTGTGTTGGAGATTGGAGAGAATGAATTTGTGTGACGATATGTTTACAAGCTTGGGTAACTGAATGTGAGGGAGTGGTGAGGGAAAAAGTGAAGAAAAGTGAGGGTGGGGTGTTAGGGATGAATGAGTGCCATCTCCACTTTGAGGGAAGAAAAAGAGTGTGTGTCAGTCAGAGAGGGAGAAGGAAGGACAGGGGCTCACAGAGGGAGAGTAAAGGATTTAGACAAAGAGATATTAGTAATTCTGAATGCAAGGGTTTGAGTGTAAGGGAATGAATGTGAAATAAAATATGGGAATGCAAGTAACAGTATATAAATAGCAGTGCCTGTGTTTCTGTGATTGTTGGACCTGTGAGATATGGGGACTCCTGTGTTAGAATGTGTGAGTGATTGTGATGTAAAGTCAGTGGTTGAAAGTCTGTGGAGATGTCAAAGTATGGGTGTGAATATGAGTGAGGCAGATTGAATTATGGTAACCCAACCAACATGTAGGTCACCATTGATCCCACAAACAATTTGTAGCACATCTGTTTCAGCCACTCCACAAGATGCTTTAAAAATATATATATATGACCCAAAATGTGAGCTTACCATAGTAACTATATTAAATGTTTTTGAAATGCACATTCCAAAATTATTTGAAAATCTCTCCAGGGATTTATATTTGACAGATTGACAAACAAGCTGATAGAAACTACATTCATCAGATTTCCATAAACAAATATTTCAACTATGAAATGAAACAACTTAGAAAAGGATTTAATCTATGAAATTATTGAATTTTAAGTTCAGACCACAAAATAAATTTTTACAAGCCAATACCAGAATCAATTTTCAAAGTCTGAAAGTGCCAATAATGCCCATATTTTTAAGTATGTATAAAAGATGGGTATTAATATGCATAATGCCATTTAAAATATTTATGCAACTTGTATATATAAAATATCTTCAGTAGTGTTTCATACAATCATTTTGTTTGTTAATTATTCTAACTTTATTTTCTTGTCAAAGCCAACTCTTAAATTTCAAGGAATTATTAATTGTTATTCAATATGGATGAATAAATCAATTCCAGTCTCAAGTCTTGATTTGCATTTCTATTTCATTTGTCACATTCAAAAGCAGTTTTACCTGATCTGGTATAAAGAAATTGAACTATCACCTAATAAAAGAGATCATCTCAGCCTCAAAACATCTATTTCCAGTTAAAGAATACATTTTGAAATATGTGATAGTGTCCACTTCAATTATGATAACTCCAAGTGAAGAAAATGTATAAAACAAAATTTATGCAAAATAATCAAAATTTCAAGATATTTATCTTACTTATTGTGCTAATATATTGTTTCAAAGAATTTGCATTTCCTTACTCAATATAAAACTGCCACAATTAGAACTACAATTTAAATATTAAAAACAGCTAATATAGAAGGATCTAATTGATAAATGCACTAAGATAAAATTTAGCTGCAGTTTAGTTCATTGAACTTAAGGAAAATATAGTTTAGATTACTTAGATTCAAGGTATGCAGGAACATATTATTTCAATATTTTTAAATGTATTTATTTTGAAGAAAGAATTATCCTAGCTTGATTTACTCATTCTTATCATTTAGTAACCTATTCTTTTTTTTTCACATATACTTTTTAAAATTTTGTACATTTAATAATTGAAAATATAAACAATTAAAAACTAATAAGTAAATGCAGATGAATAAATATATATATTTCTCAATTAAATGTACTGGATATGTATAAAAAAAATTTTTAATCAAACAATGTTACACAATATACTTGGTTCATAGTAATGCATTCATACTAGTAACCTGTTCTTGATAAAGAGAAATTTTATCCTGCCAAAATTAAATTTACTGATTTTATAAGGAGAAATTTTGTTTACACATGACAATACAAAAATTAAATATATATCTTCAATTGTGGAAATTTGCCAAATAAATTTGCAATTTCATTTTAGAACTGAAAAATAAAGACCATGTTTCACAGGGAAATTTAGCTCAGCATCCAGGAATATGGGGTAAAAATGATTTTCCCTATTACTTCAACTAATAAAACTAAAAGCTCGGGAGAATGCATATAATTAAAAAAATAAAATAAAGAAACCTAAGATAACTCTGAGGGCTGGAGAGAAGGCAGACAGGCAAGGGAACAAGATGTCTTGAAATGACATGGTGGTGAGTCCCTGTGCCTTCTTATTGCCTCATATATTCAGACTTGGAGTTGGAGAAGCAAGCAACCTGGTCATGCTGATGGGTGAAGACAAAAATAATGAAACAAAAGTCAAAAAATTTTCAAAAGACCATGAGAGGCACAGTCTAACAAGACAAAACTTTTAGAAAATATCAACCCAAACACCACAGAAGAAACTGAGTCCCCCAACCCCCATGCCACACCTAAAAGACAAGAATTCAGGGCCCACAGACCTGTAATGAGACTCTCTAACCTACCTCACTCCTCCAGGATGGAATCCGAGAACCCTGTGGTATCAGTTGAGAACATATGAGAAGCATGGTATGGCAGTTTGGTATTGGTTATGAGTTCCAAAAATAGATATTGGATTGTGTTTGTAAACTGGTCTGTTCCTCTGGGCATATTAGATTGTATTAGATTCAGAGGTTTCACTTTTACTTGATTAAATTAAGATTAGGGCATGCAGGGTTGAGACCCCAACCCCTTGGTTGAGATAAAACAGACTCTCACACGAAGTAGACACACAGAGACAGATATGCAAGAAGAGAGAGTGCTCCATTGACAAGGCCTCAGGAAGAGAGATGAGCCTGAGAGTCTACAGCTGACTGTGTGGTGAGAACTGAGCCCAGAAAGAAACAAGCCCTGGGGAGAATGATGAGCCTTATGCCAGCCTACAGCTGAGATCAGAAGAAGCTGGGACCACGGAGACATAAGATGAAGGAGGAAGGCTGAACTTTCACAGACATCACCTGCCACTTTGCTTCAACATGTGGCCATTGACTCTGGGTGAGAAAGTACCTCTTACAGTACCTTGAGTTGGATTCTTTAGGGCCTTGTGACCATAAGCTCCTACCCCAAATAAATGCCCTTTAGAAAAGCCAACAATTTCTGTATACTTTACATCAGCACCCTTTTGGCTTACTAATACACATTGTATTCCTTGCCCACTTTCAGTTATGAGGTGGCTCTCCCTCTCTGCATTGAGGTGGTATCACAGGAGGCCTAGTGAAGAGTCAAGACTTTCAACACTGTACAATAATACTGAGGCCACCCATCCCATAACATCATGGGAGACTCACAAGGAGAAAAAAGGAAGTGCTACTATCATTTTCAGACATGCAAGTATCAGGGGAGGCCTAGTGAGAACTTGGAATCTCACCCCCATGCAACAATAAAAAGAAGCCCACATCTCAGTGTCAATGCCTGAGAGTAAAGAGACAATGCCTGAGAGTAAAGAGACAATGCCTTCTTTTACTTATCTGCCAGAATGTTATAGGAGGTAATGAGATTAGACAGAAGTTTATTTTTATTTTTTTAAATATTTTTTAATTCATTTTCTTACATATCTCCCCTTCCCCCCTGCTGCGGCGACGCGCCGAGACTGGTCACTGCACAGGCGCGGCTTTCCCCGCTTGTGGGCGGCTTCTGCTTCCAATCACGGCCGGCTTTCAGTTCGTGGGTGGCTGGCTGCGCTCCATTCGCGGGCGACCTGCCCTGCCCGTGGCGGCTTTTGCCCTGTTCATGGCAGCTTTTTGCCCTGCTCACGGCGGCTCTGGCCCACCCATGGCAGCTTGCCATTCTCAAGGCAGTCTGCCCGCTAGGAGAGGTCCCCGGGAACCGAACCCGGGGCCTCCCATGTGGTATGCCGGTGCCCTATCCACTGGGCTATCAAGCCAGCCCCTAGACAGAAGTTTAAATAAGATCTAGATAAGGAATTCTTAATGTTTTTTGTTCCACAGACCTCTTTGCCAGGCAGGTGGAAACCATGGACCCCTTACTAAGTCCACACTCTACTATGTATTATTTAGTAAATATATCACACACGAACCAACACATCCCCACAAGAATATTGTGTTTTTAAATATCAATTCAAGCTCACAGACCCTTGTTAAGAACCTCTGATCTAGATGGTCATAACATAATGTTTAAAGAGTCCACCTTTCAATCAAATATCACTCATCATACAAGGAACAAGAACTATCTTAAACTTAATGAAAAAAATTAAAAGTCTATAGATACCAAAATTTGGTTGACAAAGAAGTCAAAATTATTGGACAAAATTATAAGGCAGCCACAATAAAATGCTTCAGTGAAAAAAAATGAAGAGTCAAATATTTTGGAACTGAAAAATATAATAGCCAAAAATTCTCAGTAGATGGGCACATCAATAGAATAAAGAAGACAGATAAAAGAAGCAATTAACTAGTAGATAGAATCCTGAAAACTACTTCATTTGAACAACAGGGAGTAAATAGACTGAAAAAAGAATTAACAGAGGCTAAGGGACCCCAGGAAACTGTAACAAGGTTTCAAAAAAAAAAAAAAAACCCAGCATGTATATAGATCTTAAGAAGAACACCATCTTTATTAGTCAGGGTTCTCTCACATGACCATGGGGATGCAAGTCCAAGTTCCGCAGGCAGGTGGCAAAACCAGGGGCTCTAATGAAAGTGCAACGAAAGGTCCTTGATGAGTTTCTGGGAGAAGTTGGCTTTCCAAAGATGAGCTGGGAAATTCTCTCTGAGTGTTGAAATCACTTCCCCTTTTAAGGTATTCAACTGATTAGATAAAAGCGTCACCCATTGCTGATGGCAATCACCCTGATTGATGCAGATGTAATCAACCATCCACCCAGTAAACTCACTGGTGACCAAAGTCCAGAAATGTTCTTGTATTAAAATTAGCCCAGTGCTTGCTGGACCCAAGCATCTGGACACAATTACCTGGCCGAGTTGACACATTAGCCTAACCATCACACCATTCATCAACCAACAAGATCTAATCAACAATTATAGAATTCTCCATTCAACAACAGGAGAATATCCATTCTTATCAATGCCCATGGTATATATAATAGGATTCTGAGTAAATAAATAAACAAATAAAACCTAAAAAAGTTTAAAAAAATTAAATCATATAAAGTGTTTTCTTTGACCACAATAAAGTCAAACTAGAGATCAGTAAGAGAAAGATAATAGGAAAATCTACAAAGGCTTGAAAACCAAACATATTTTTAAATAATCTATGGGTCAACACAGATGCTTCAAGGGAAATTTAAAAATAGATATATGCCTGAATGAAAATTAATATGAAACATATCAAAACTTGTGTGACACAGGTAAAGCATTGTTGAGAGCAGAAATTGTAGCACCAAGTGGAAATGTCTGAAGTCAATAACACAAACTTCCTCTTTAAGTTACCCCCAAATAAAAAAGAAAAATAAGGCAAATTAAACAGAAGGAAAGAATTAAAGATAGGAGTAGAAATCAATGAAATTGAAAAGAGAAAAATAACAAAAAATGTTAAACAAACACTTGCTTTGTTGGAAAGAATCAATAAAACATACTCCACTTGAAAGAAACAATATTTAAAGTACATAAGAATTAAAGAAAGCATGCCATGATTGAGCAATAGCTTTCTGTTGAACTAAGTAATTTATTTTGAAAAATATTAAGATCTTTAAATTTTATGGATATAATGTACTTAAAATACTGGCCACTTCATTAGAGGTAATATTTTATGCCATGTTTGGAAATGCTGTCAAAGACTTTTAAAAAGAGTCTTGAAAGATTGTAGGCAAACTTGGAAGAAAAAAAATACAATGTTTCTAAAGGAAAGATTTTTAGACTCATGACAACTTGAATTAGTCTATTGAGGTTATATCAGGGATACATATAAAGACTTTTTTTATTGTGATTCAGATCATAATGTTGTTAGTATATTATAATATCTGTATGACATCTTTTGTAAGTGAAACCCTAAATTCAAGAGAATAATGCATAGTAAGGAGGAAGGTGTGATTTAGTTAGAAGGAGGAGGAAGAGTAGGAGGGGAAGGAGGAGATAGAAAGGGAGTACAAGGAGTGAGAGTTAGAGAAGAAGAGGAGGAGGAAAAGAGGAGGAGAGAGAGAAGGATATGGATGGAGCAAAGGACTAGGTCATCTATTTGTTAAGCCTGTAGATTGCTTGATTTTTTCAGAGCAATATTGTGTTTCAGCGTTTCAGGTAAGCTACATCAAACTGTTTGCACTACATAAGCCATGGTTCAATTTATATCACCAAACAGGATGAAGCATCCACAATCTTACCCCTAGTCTATCAGCATTTAGGCATTGTTTAATTCAATACAACCTCTGGTAAACTCATCCCTTTCAAAACATTCTACTATAATACCTCTTTGCAAATTTCCCAAATTTTATCAGCAACCTGACATTTCTTTTAATTTCTAGAATGCACTAACTGCCAAACAGTGCTACTTTTGTTAGATTTTAGTTAACCCCTAGGGCTTTCCCCCTCAGGAATGTAAAACTCCTGATAACCCCTAGGGCCCTTCCCTCAGGAATGTAAGACTCCTGATAACCTTGCTACCTTCCTCCCCACCCTGAGGCGGCTAGAAACTTCCTCCCCAGGCACTTTCTGGGTAAACCAGGTGTGGCCCCCCACTCGGGGCTTCTCTTATTGGATGTGACCTCATGGGCACTTCCCCATACCCCTGGTGATGCTTATAAATCCTGTAACTGCCTTGGTTGGGGTCCATGGCATTGCCCA